>JBBPNA010000627.1:0-14807 GCA_038090555.1 Boletus subcaerulescens | reverse complement strand
TAAGCTAAGGTGTAACTGAGCTACAGGTCGGTCTTAAATACAAGGCAAGGAGTTTAGGGCCGGTAGGCATAGAACAGGGAAGACTGTGATGGAAGGAAGTCGCTGACGAAGCAATTGATAAGGATTATGTGGAAGAGAAGAGTCAGCGACGAGAAAAGAAAAAGAAAGTCCTAGGGCGAGACTCGAACGTGCGAGTTAGCGTAGTAGTACAAGCGACAAGTAAGGAGAAAAAGGTAAGTTGTAACAAGGATGCAATGAAGATGCGTCCTCTCCCTCGTCCTCACACTCATGTTCACCCCCTTCCCCTTCCCCCTCTCTCCTTTGCTTCCTTGTCCTCACCCACCTCATGATGATGATGTGACAGGAATGAAGATGACAATGAGGAGGAGGAGGACTTGATGCATCCTCTCTCTGTCTCTCATCCTCAACCCCTCACTCTCACCCCCTCACCCCCTCACCTCACCTTGTCCTTGTCCTCTTCCTTATCCACGCCCTCACCCACACTCCTGCCCTCTCCCTCCTTGTTCTCACCCACTTCACAACAACGATATGATGACAACAACCACATATGACACAATGACATGTGACATGATGATGTATGATGATGTTCAATGCATCATCAAGTCTCTCATTCTTATCCCTGTGCCCATCCCTTGTCCTCATAAATCTCACCCCCATCCAGGACTGTCCTTCAAACCCTCACTCCCTCCCCTCATTCTCCCATCAGCTTTTATATAGATATGTAGTATATTGTATTGTTAATAAATGTTTTTCTACATATTAATTGACCCAGATGTTGAGATCTGGGTATTTGCTTTCTGCTCTTCTATTCTATAACCCAGATCTAGACCTGATTACATCAGTGGTCCAGACCTTTGGACAATAAGTCCAAGTGCACTATCACATATTACTTATCATATGACATCATAGATAACCACCATTATTGCTATTGGCTATAGATAGGACTCTTATCATTCATGATATGATACGACTCATTCCCATCTCTTATCTTTACCTACCCTAGAGTAGAGACATACAGGTACAAACAATACCTAAACACTATATAGAGGGGAGCTCACTCTGTATTACTCTCCTCAGTTCTTATACTCTCTTTTATACAAGCATCTCCTCTTTGCTTCTATTAACACCTCTGCTCCTCAAGCTAGCAACCTCTATCCTCAGACCTAGTGAGTATCTTCCACTAGGCAAATACCTTCCTCTTGTCACTTGCATTACGCTTGTGGCACCTACTGTTCTCACAGTAGAGACAAACTGAGTACCACACACACTTCATTAGGTTATGAGCCCTGCTTAATCAAGGCTTGACATCTTGCACTTTCCCATCACCCTTGATCTAGCAGAATGGAGGCTAGAGTTGCTGCAAGTTTCTCCCAGACTATTGTCCTTCTTGGACATTGTCTGATGCTTATTACAACCAATATCCCCTTATATACATTTGGGGCTGTTTACTTCTTTGTTCATCAGTTCGGAGATATCCTCATTTGAGTTGATGATGGTTATTTTTCTCTTGAAATGAATTACACTGCTAATCACGAACATTACTCATTGCATCTGGTTTTGTTTTCTAGATCCCAACAACCAGTTCAACAGGTTCATGGTAATTCACCTCCACCTCCATCAGAGAGACCATCATCATCCCAGCCATTGTCTGATCCTGCGACCGGAGTAACCTATGAGGTTCGCTCTGAGAGACCCTCCTCACAGTCATCATACTTCTCTGCTCCTGAAGAAATCCCTGCTCCCATCATTCCCACTCCTTGCCTAGAGGATCCCCACTGTCATATTTGCCTCACTGCCGATTTGACACCCTTCCATCTTCCTTGCCCTTCTTGTCAATGTCATGTTAAAGAAGGAGAATACTGTGACAGTTTAACAGAACTTGGTGCCCATACATCTGGAGTCTATCACGAACAACTCGTTCGAGGAGGTTACATCTTTGCTCCAGCTTACAGATCCTTTAGAGGACAGACTAGATCAGTTTCAATCCTCTTTAACCTTCCAGACTTAGTTAATAGTCCAGAACCAATCCCAATTCCTCCTCTTCCTGCACCATCTCCTTCTCTACCATCCTATACTCCGTCACATGATCCTCTTAATGGCGAACCTCTCTGAATCCCAACACCGGAACTTGAATCTAGGCTTACCGCTGATGAGCTTCAATGCCTTCGAGAACAGTCTTTTGCAACAATCCATTGAGTATCACTTGACACCTTTGGCCAACCCAGATCAAGGAGGAATATGTCGGAAGGCGATTTTCCAAGATCCCCTTCCATTACCACCAAAGAATCTCTGCCACCCTATATATCATCAAGGGAGGGTAGTCTCTTTCCTTAGACAGACAGGCTTTGGACCTTGGGTTCATTTGAGGAAATCCCGCCAGGTGGTGACTCCTTTCCAGATGTTATTAGCTGAGACTTCTACCCGGGACGATTCTATCCTTACATGTTCATTCATGTTCAAGGACGAATCTCTTTCCTCTGCTTATGCTGGTGCCAGATGGGCTTTCCCCTCCAAGACTTATGTTTCAACCCCACTTGCATTAGTACACTTCCAAGGTCATGAAGTTCTTTGCAGAGATCTCTTTCCTCCTCTTTCTCACTTTGATGCTGGAGACATCTATCGTTCTCATGACATTCATGACGTTCTTTTTGATTCACTCTCTCCAAACATTTATATTGGTGATCCCATTGATTGGTATAACCAATTCACTAAACAATTGGCTCCTACTCCAACCCAGCAGTACTGGAATTATAATTTCGACAAGTATCTTTGCAAAAGCTGGAGATCTGCAAACTCTGTCCAACACAGGCTTCAACAGCAGATTAGGAAGTATTCAACCCTTCCTGAGATGCGAGAGGCTTGCCTACAGACTCTATGGAGAACAGGATGAAGGCAGACCACCTCGTTGTGCTGCTGCCATTGCTGGTGGAGTTTGGAGACATTCCCTCTTATAATGGATCAGATCGGACATGGGCAATGTATATTTCTTGAGCACTGGGACTTGACAACATGGTTAGGAAACTGATACTCTTGATGATGGTACATCTCTCCTTCTGATTTAAACACTGATTGTTTCCAACAGACATGTCGGCATCTGTTTCCACTGTTGCAGATCTCAGGATCGATGGATCCCTCCTTAGTTGCATTCAAGTCCTTGAAGAACAGAAGAACTATTCAGTATGGAGTGCTCAGGTTAAAGGTATCTTGGCCTTGATAGGTGGAGAAGGTTTCATCAATGGAACTCTTTGAAACACGCAGTGCATTGCTGCTACAGATGAGACAGCTTGGAAGGCTGCAGACTCAAAGATTCTAGGCTTCCTTTCCATCACTGTCAATGATCAGCTCTCTACCACCGCTCCAACCACTTGGGAGGAATATACAGTCAACACAGGGACTACTGCCACACCTGTTCAAATGACCTACTACAGGTTGAAAGCCTACCACTTCTGGGAATTCTTATCTGATCGCTTTGCCTCTAAAGGCATCATAGGACAGTTTTACTGGCTGCATAAGGTCCTTCGCACTTGCATTCAGCCTCAACATGTGTCAGAAGATATTTCGGAGATACAGCAGTATTTTTCAGGCATGCTCAATGCAGACTTTGACCTCCTGGGACCTCTTCGTGCTATGTTTATTCTAGCACAACTTCCTGATGAATTTGAAGCACTTCAGTCCACCCTTGTTCACACTACTCATCCAGATGACTTTACAGTCAATACCAATGTCCAAGCCATCCTTTAAGAGATTGATCTTCACCACTCAAAGCTTCACTCTCTTTCTTCACACATCACTCATGTGCAAGTGCCCCCTCCTCACCAATCTTCCTCATCCTCGTCTTTAAACAGGATGAATGTCATTTATCATGACCCTCCACAGCAGCACAAGTGGAAGAACCAATGACAGTCTAACCAGCAGTTGTCAGATCAGTCTTCTTCTTCTGGGGGAAACCCAAAGAAAAGGAGACACTCAAATAATGAGAAGAGAGGGTGGTACAATCAGCGCAATGCTGATAAGAAAGGGAAAGGGAAAGCATCCACTCAGGTGTCAATGGTAAACCAGTTTACTAACTCTGACCCTGACCCGATGTATGGGATGGAAGAAACAGATTTTGGACCTGTTTCAATGGTGGTTGAGCATCAAAGCTTTGACTCTGATGTTGCTGAACATGGATGGAATGGATCATCAGATGATTCAATGGACATTTCGCCAGACATGCAATCTACTGTCCACCAATCCTTTCATTCCCGCCGTCTCTCCCTCTGATCCTTTGGAGAGTATGGTGGATCAAGCTGGTAGGGTCATCAAGCTGAAGAAGAAGAAGAAGAAGAAGAATAATAAGAATAATAATAAGAATAATAATAATAATAATAATAATAATAATACCTTTATGTTAGGAGGGTTAGTCATGGGACAATTGTTACCTGGTCGCTCAATCAGAGAGTTTCCTCTCAAGAAGGAGACTTCCTCCTACTTTAATGATTATAATCCAGTTTCCTTCACTAGCCTTTCACATGGCATCCAAGGGATGACAATGAGAGAGACTCCCTTACCTCCTAGTGATGTAACTAAAACCAAGAATCACATCTTCTCTTCTGCCTGGTACATCGTTGGAAACACACTAAGTCCAACTCATTCACATTGGATGATTGACAGTGGCTGCACTGATCACATATTTGAATGACTTCGCTCATCTCTCACAAGGGACCAAGAATGCTTCAATTGTTGATGGTTCCCTTGTCTCCATGTATGATTCTGGTAAGGTTATCCTTCGACCTCAGGGAAGTGACCCTTTGGTCCTTGAATGAGTATGGTATGCACCTCAAGCATCACACAGGCTCTTGTCTGTTGCTACCCTGACCTCTCAGGGATATCAATTTGAAATCGATTCTACAGAAACTTGTATCTGGAACAACCAAGGACATCTGGTAATCCGGGCATCTGCCTCATTTCCAGATAACAATCTGCACTGGTTTCAGTCTTCCATGATTACTCCAGAGAAGATTGCCTCAGTGACCTCAATCAATTCTTTCTCTTTGTGGCACCTTTGTTTTGGACACTGTTCCAAGAATGCACTCCAACAGCTTCATAATCACACTTCTGGCTGTCTGAACATTACTGTTTCCTCTGACCTTCCTCCTTATAAAGGCTGCTCTGTGGGTAAAATGGTGGATCACAGCCTTGGTCCCTCGATCAAGTGTGCTTCTCATCCTCTTGCTCTCCTTCATACTGACCTTATGGGACCATTTCCTGTGGAGTCATGCTCCAGGTCTCATTATGTGTTGACCCTCATTGACGACTTTTCTGGCTTCTCTCTCCTTGTTTTCCTTTGGGAAAAGTCTGGTACTTTGACTGCACTTCAGCACCGGTTTGCCTGGCTTGAAGCTCATTCTGACTCTCGGGTCGCCTCTGTACGTTCAGATCGAGGGGGGGAATATATGGGTCGAGACGTTCAATTGTTCTTCGCATCCAGAGGGATTACTCATCAGACTTCTGTTCCTCATACCCCTCAGCAGAATGGATGTGCAAAAAGATTCAATCATACCATCATGGAGAAAGCTGAGGCAATGCACCATCATACTTGCTTACCCAGGATCTTCTGGCAGGATTCCCTGGAGACTGCTCTTCATGTCTACAATAGACAACCAGTTCGTCGTCATGAGTGGAAGACACCCATTGAACTATTCAATGGGACAGTCACTGATGTTTCATACTTCAGAGTGTTTGGTTGCAGCACCTTTGTCGTCATACCCCTGGAGATAAGGAAGGACAAATTGTTTCCTAAAGCAGAAGAGATGACATTCATTGGTTATGAAACCAATACCAAGGGTTGGAAATTCTGGTCACAAGCCAGACATCATCTCTTTATCTCTAACCATGCCACATTTGATGAGACTTGATTCAGATCATGTTCTAGAGATCTTGCTGTTGAAGACCAAGCCCAGATACTAGAAGACCCTGCAAATGACCTATCAGATGAAGAATCGGACAAGGAGAACCCGGAACCTTCTACCAATCCCTCTCATCATATTATTATTAACATACCAAATCTTGGACCACTACCTTGTCCCAGATCTAGATCACCTTCACCACCACAATCACCTTCACCACCATCTGATTGTCACACTCCCTCTCCACTACCACCTGTTCTTTCTCCACCTCATTGGGATCCTTCAAGATCCACACCAGTTCATCATGCACCTCCATCTTCATCAGAATCTCATGCTCGTCAACCTCCAGTCGCACCTAGAGCACCATTTCAACCTCCTGTACCAGAGAGACATTCCACTAAGAATGTTAAATCAAGGATCATTCCTGACAACACTTATGGGAATAGGCCACCTCTCAAAATTGAGAAGGAGATTCATGGCAAGTCAAAAACTCGCCAGAAGGAGCGAGAAACTGTCTATGCAGCAGAACAACCAGTCCCTGCTAGACCTACAAATGAGGATGATGATATGGGTGAGCTTTACAGCAGCCAATGGATGCGGTTCCATTTGTCCACTGCAGTTTCCCAAAGCATCCCTAAGCAATACAAGAATGTTTTGAGGCTCACTTCTTCATCAGAACAAAGATCTTGGAGAGAAGCAATGAATGAAGAATATAAGTCCCTCATGAACTGAAAGGTTTGGACTCTTATTGATCTACCTAAAGGTCATGAACCCATCAAGGAAAGATGGGTTTATGCAGTTAAAAGCGATGGCCAGAAAAAGGCTCGCTTTGTTGCCAAAGGCTTCACACAAATCTTCAGTATCAACTATAAAAAAACCTTCTCACGAGTAACCAGGTTTGAAACCATCCATCTACTCCTTGCACTTACAGCCTTGGAAGACTGGGAGCTTGAAGCTCTGGATGTTAAAACAGCTTTCCTATTTGGAGACCTTGATGAGGAGCTGTATATGGTTCAACCTGAGGGTTTCATTCAAAAAGGCCAGGAGAAAAAGGTCTGTCGACTTAGGAAGGCTATTTATGGCCTAAAACAAGCTGCACTTCAATGGAACAAGCAGCTCCACAAATCCCTCCTTGAACTTGGATTCAAAAGATGCTATTCAGATTCAGGGGTTTATGTCAAGTTTATTGGTGATAAACTGATTATTCTTGTCTTTTATGTTGATGATGCTCTTTTTATAGGTAATGATAGATTACTTGTCCTCAAGCACAAGAAACAATTCATGGATCATTGGGAATCAAGAGATCTTGGCAAAGCCAAAGAATACCTTGGAATGAGGATAACCAGAGATTGCAAGAAACACACTCTGAGGCTTGATCAATGCTCCTATGCTGTAAAGGTAGTTGAGTGTTTTGGTCAAACTGACTGCAAACCAGTCACTACTCCTCTTCCTTCTGGATATACTCCAAAGCCCATCAAAGGAGAATCAAACCCAACTCTTCAAAGTTGTTATCAATCAGTCATAGGATCATTGCTTTACATCATGCTTGGTACAAGACCTGATCTCACCTATTCAGTGATCAAAATATCACAGTTCTCTGCAAATCCCTCTGAGGAACACCTGCAGAAGGCGCTCTACATAGTGCGCTATCTCGCACATACTACCAAGTTGTGTTTGACCTATGCTGTGGATGGACCAGTCAATGGTTTCATTGCTTACTCTGACACTGATTGGGCTGGAGACATAGAGACCTCATGGTCTACTACAGGTTATTCTGTCTTTCTTGCAAATGGGATTGTGTCATGGCTTTCCAAACGACAGAAGAGAGTTCAACTTTCATCCACTGAAGCAGAATACTGTGGAATGACAGAATGTTGCAGACAGATCCAATGGATCCACAATCTGTTTGAGGAACTTTCCTTTCCCCTTTCCACTATTCCCCTGTGTGTTAATAATCAGGGAGCTATGTTTCTTGCTTTGAATCCAGCTCAAGAAGGATGAACTAAACATATTTGTATCCCTGAATACTATATTTGGGAGGCTGTTAAAGAAGGTGAAGTTGAACTATTCTATGTTCCTTCCCAGCAACAGTTCGCAGATATCTTTACCAAGAATCTTGGAAAGATTGCCTTTGAGCATGGACGAAAGAGTTTGACTTTATCTTCATTTTCATGATGACCTATGTTTCTAGTGAGGAGAGTGTTGAGATCTGGGTATTTGCTTTCTGCTCTTCTATTCTATAACCCAGATCTAGACCTGATTACATCAGTGGTCCAGACCTTCAGATAATAAGTCCAAGTGCACTATCACATATTACTCATCATATGACATCATAGATAACCACCATTATTGCTATTGGCTATAGATAGGACTCTTATCATTCGTGATATGATATGACTCATTCCTATCTCTTATTTTTACCTACCCTAGAGTAGAAACATACAGGTACAAACATAACCTGAACACTATATAAAGGGGAGCTCACTCTGTATCACTCTCCTCAGTTCTTATACTCTCTTTTATACAAGCATCTCCTCTTTGCTTCTATAAACACCTCTGCTTCTCAAGCTAGCAACCTCTATCCTCAGACCTAGTGAGTATCTCCCACTAGGCACATACCTTTCTCTTGTCACTTGCATTATGCTTGTGGCACCTACTGTTCTCAAGGTAGAGACAAACAGAGTGTTACGATTTGCCCCTGTATCTTTTTCTTTTCAGCTCTTCGTCGTTCCCACTCCTCATAGCCCTTCACTGGGTCTTATTGCCACCTAACCCACAGACCCCACCACTCACAGGATATGCCCTTCCATTTGTCCTCGTCTTTATCTAACTTGACCCTTCCAAGGAGATCTACCATAGTCTCTCTCTGAGCCTTTGTTACTCCGTTCTCCAAGAACATTCTTACTTGGATTCCCTCATAACTGGAATACGTACCTTATTCCTGGACTCACTTACACCATCATATGACTATTACTTACGCTTCTCTTATACGGTATTTACTTAGTTCCCCTTCATTGTACTAGAGCTAGTTACTAGATACCTACTCTTGTACCTTTGACCTTGGATATCACTGGAATCTACTCCATTGACTTCACCTCTCGACTCTAAGACTCATCGCTAGCACTTGACTAGCTCCTCGTCCTTTGAACCTTTGATCCCTTGAAATGCTACTGGCCCTTGACCAGTAGTAATACCTTATTCTAAGGACCTCGTACCGCCATAAAGGGTACGCTCACTTCGAAACCTTGTTTGCTTGAATCTTCCAAGGCTACATTCGTCCCTACCTGGGCCAAACGTAACAAAAGATCTAAGCTCTATACCGTGCGGCTACCACCGCTGTAGTACTGCATCACCATTGATCACCAAACCCCCCGACTCTCACGACGCCTGTGGGACCTTGCCCGCCAAGAACCCTCTGTATCCTCAGAATCCTCAGAACCCTCTGACGAAGAACAGAGTACCCCTGACCCAGATCTCGATATCGAGATTAACCCCGACGACAACGAAACCCTAGACCTTTCCCACCAACTATCTGCCACCCTCTCCATCCCTCGAATCCCTACCCCTCCTTCTCCTACCCCCACAGCTCTTACTGGACATATCTTCGGGAACCCCCTTCCCCCAGTACCACCTCGACCTTCTCTACCCCCTAGAAATCCCATGTCTTCCAAAGCCACGGAACTCTGCCTCGGAGCTCCTGAACCCTTCAACGGATCCGCTGACACAGCCAACCAATGGCTGAACACCGTCCGCTTTTACCTCGCAGTAAACTCCACCATCTATGACACCGACGCTAAGCAGATTGCTTTCGCTCTTTCTCATATGACCAAAGGATCCACCCTCATTTGGGCCAATACCTTTTGGCAATCTGCTATCAGCACCGCTTCAATCAACTTCAGAACTTTCGTCGACTTTTGCTCCGCCTTCAAAAAGATGTTTGAGCTTAAAGACACAGTAGCCAATGCAGTTTCCTGGCTCACTACGAAACGAATGGCCAACCACCCGAAGAAGAAAGGAGAATACACCCCCTCCCTTGCCACCTACACCGCCGAGTTTAAAAGCAATGTCACCTTGTCTGGCATCACCGATGCCAACGTCCTCATCGGCTTCTATTCAGCCAGTATCCCTGAACCCTTGATGTGTCACATCTACTCCATGGATACTCCCCCTACCTCCATCAACACCTGGTACGAGAAAGCAGCTCAATTCCAATCCCAATACCAACACGCACAAGAAGTTGGTCGCCTCCGCTCTGGAGGTGCTACCAACCCCTACCAAGCATACCACACTCCCTCCTCCTCTTCCCCTGCCAAAGACCCCAATGCCATGGACGTAGACGTCATCTGTATTGGAAAACTCACTCCCGAGGAACAGAAGAAGTGTATTGAAAAAGGATTATGCTTTCGCTGCCGAAAAGGAGGACACATGAGCAACGACTGCCCTAACTTCCCCTAGAAAGGGTCTAAGGGAAAGTCCGTCCAAAAAGTGACCAAAGAAGAACCAAAAGACACCCTCCCCAGCCTCATGGAAATCAAAGATGACGATGATGAAGAAGACGCAGCCATTAGGAAGGTTGCTTTCTCCTGGGATTTTTGAAAAGGAGGACTCGTTCGACGCAAGTTCCTCCCCCCTCTCTTACATGTGCTCCTATACTAGTATCTCAGTCTTCCAAAGGAATGAAACTCCCCCTTCAACTGATTGATCCGGAGCGCATCTCCAAAGTCGTCAAAACTCATGCCCTAATTGATAGTGGCACCGACATGTCCTGCATTGATTGGCACTTCACCAAGAAACACCATCTTCCCCTGAAACAACTCCCTGAGCCCGTCGTAGTCAAGAATGTGGACCAATCCGATAACAAGAAAGGATCGATCAAATTCACTACCACGCTATTTATCAACCTTGAAGGAATCCTCCACAAGGTCCTATTTTATGTCATGCACTGTGGCAATGAAAACATCATCCTAGGACTCCCCTGGCTTACCAAAGCCAACCCCACTATCGACTGGTCTCGACAGACCATCTCCATCCTCAAAAACTCCGACGAATCGTCCGAACTTTACCACTCAGACCAGGAATTCCTTCCTGAAACCCACTGAATCACCCCCTTGTCCTCCATGCCCCCCTTGCCACCTGAACGTTCACGCTATCCACAACTCTAGACTCTATGACTACCTAAAAGTGGAAACCGAATCTCAATTCTGCGCCCGTGCCAAGGAAGCTTACTCCGTAAACCGAATCATCTGTTTCGGCTCTCACTTCGCCCCTCTTGGATCCCCGGTCATAGCCAAATTGACCAATGCCACCGAACTGGCCATGGCAGCCGAGAAGGCCATACCCAAGGTCACCCTCCCCCCAGAATACCAAGAATTCTCCTCCGTCTTTGACCAGGAATCCGCAGAACACCTTCCCCCATCCAGACCCTATGACCACGAGATCAATCTAGACGAATCCTTCACCCCAAAAGTCGGAAAGATCTACCCCCTCTCCCCCGAAGAACAAAAGGCTACTGAAGCCTTCCTTGATGAAAACCTCAAATCAGGAAAAATCTGCCCCTCCAACTCCCCCCAAGCTGCTCCATTCTTTTTCGTCAACAAGAAAGATGGGAAGCTACGCCCCTGCCAGGACTACAGGTACCTTAACGAACACACCATCCAAGATGCCTACCCCCTTCCCCTCATCTCTGACCTCGTCGATAAACTCAAGGGAGCAAAACTCTTCACTAAATTCAACGTACGATGGGGCTATAATAACATCCGAATCAAGGACGGCCACCAATGGAAAGCCACCTTCATCACCCACAAAGGACTCTTCAAACCAATGGTCATGTTCTTCGGGTTGAACAACTCCCCCGCTACGTTCCAAAGGTTCATGAATGACTCGTTCTGAGACATGATCGCCAAAGGATGGTTAGTCATCTATATGGACGACCTCCTTATCTTCTCCCCTGATGAAGAAACTCACACGGAACAAACCAAACGAGTTCTCCAGAGAATGAAGGAACTAGACCTCCATCTCAAACTGGAGAAGTGTACCTTCGCCGCCACCGAGGTAGAATACCTTGGAATGGTTGTAAAACCCGGTCAGCTCGCCATGGACCCTGTTAAACTCAAAGGAATTGCCAAATGGCCCACTCCAACTAAAGTTAAAGAAGTCCGTTCCTTCCTAGGATTCGCCAACTTCTACCGTTGCTTCATCTCTGATTACTCCACTGTCGCCCGCCCACTCATCAACATGACCAAAAAGAATGCTGGTTGGCAATGGACCCCCGCCTGTCAAAAATCCTTCGACTCCTTGAAGGACCTATTCCTGTCCAAACCCATCCTCCATCTCCCTGACCCCTCCGCTCCATTTGCCATTGCCACCAACACCTCAAAATATGCCTCCGGCGCTATCCTCCTGCAAACTGACTCCAATGGCGACTGGCACCCTTGCTCCTACCTTTCCACCTTGTTCTCCCCTGCAGAACGAAATTACAACATCTATGACAGAGAACTCCTCGCTATCATCCACGCCCTGAAGACATGGAGACACTATCTCCACGGATCTCCTTTCCCCATCCAAATGTTCACTGATCATAAAAACCTCACTTACTTCCGACAAGCCCAGAATCTCAACCATCGCCAAGCGAGATGGCTCCTAGATCTTGCTGACTTTGACCTTAAAATGGTTCATGTTCCAGGAAGACTCTTAGCTGGTCCTGATGCCCTCTCTTGCTGCCCCGACCTCCTTCCCGACGAACTGGATAACACCAGAACCGTCCTCCTCCCTGACTCTCTCTTTGTTAGAGTCATTGACTCCACATTGCATCAGAAGGTCTCATCTTCCTCCAAGGATGATCCCCTCGTTCTGAATGCTCTGCAAGCCCTTGACGGAACAATTCCTCCGGCCTTCCGCTCCCACCTATCTGACTGGGCCTTCACAGAAGGAGTTCTCACCTATCAAGGTCGCACTTACGTACCACCGGATGATCCACTTCGCCACTCTATCGTTTCTAGATGCCACGATCATGAAACCACTGGCCACCCTGGCTATCTTAAGACCAGGCAACTTGTCTCCACCGAATTCTGGTGGCCAGGACTCGCCCAATTCGTCAGGAAATATGTAGAAGGCTGCTCCTCTTGTCAACAGGCCAAAACAAACACTCATCCCACGGTCCCTTCCACGTCACCGATTTCCTCCTCTGCCTCCCGTCCCTTCCAACAGATCTCTTGCGATCTTATCACCGACCTTCCCCAATCCAATGGCTTCGACTCACTCTTAGTAATCATTGACCATGGACTTACCAAAGGAGTAATCCTTTGTTCCACCAAGAAATCAGTCACCACCCAGGGAATTGCCACCCTCTTCTTCCACAAGGTTTATCGCTGCTTTGGTCTCTACAACAAGATCATCTCCAATCACGGACCGCAGTTTGCTTTGGCCTTCGCAAGAGAACTCAGGAAGCTTCTGAACTACGACCTCGCCCTCTCCACCGCCTATCACCCTCAGACTGATGGAGAGACCAAAAGAGTAAACCAAGAAGTAGAGACTTATCTCCAAATCTATTGCGGAAACAACCCGACTTCGTGGACTGACCATATTGTACACGCCGAATTCGCACACAATCACCGTCCCCACTCTGTCACCGGCAAATCCCCATTCTTTCTCATGATGGGCTATGAACCCCGTGCATTACCTTCTCTCCTCCCTGATTCCCCCCTCCCGGCCGTCAAAACCCACATCAAAACCCTCACTGGCGCCCGAGACGAAGCGTTAGCTGCCCATGAACTAGCCCACCAAGTCATGAAAGCTCAAGGAAATCGAGGCTTCGTCCCTTTTGCCAAGGGAGATAAGGTATGGCTAGAAGCCCAAAATCTGAAACGCCGCTCCGTCACCCCAAAATTCAATCCTAAAAGAGAAGGACCCTTCACCATCGTCAAAGTCCTATCTCCACTCACTTACCAACTCCGCCTGCCAAAGACTTGGAAAATTCATCCGGTCTTCCATGCTTCTTTGTTATCGCCCTATCGCAAAAACAGCGTACACGGCCTGAACTTCCCTTCTCCACCACCGGAACTTATCCAGGGAGAAGAGGAATATGAAATTGAGAAGATCCTACGCCACCGTGGACCTCCTTCTTGCTGCATGTACTTGATCCGATGGAAAGGATACTCCACCGAAGAAGACTCATGGATTCCTGAGCTGAACCTGAAAAATGCAAAGTCCGCTTTGAAAGAGTATAAGAAACTCCACCCCTCCGTCTTTTCCCCATAACTCCTCCTTCACAAAATATGCCCTCTATGCAGACTTCGCTTACTTCAGAATCTTCAGTCACTGTTTCAACTGTTGCCTATGAGTCGGGATGTCATCCCTGAAATGACCGCTCCACGAACCTGGCACTCTCCCCCGCTGGAGAAGACTCTATGGCCACCCCCGTTGATCCCTCGTCCCTCGCATGGAAAACGTCCTATCCTTGTCCTCACGATCATCACTTGATCTATCCTGATCACCACTTGATTACCCATCATCACCACCCTCCTTTTCCCCACTGCGCTCTGATCTCTCGGATCGCTGCCTGATCTTCCCAATCAACACCCTCCTTGACGCCCTCTCTCGCCCCTTTGCAGACCCACCTCCCCCTGTGACCCTAGAATGTAGCTCTTCTGTCCTTTCCTCTCCCCACTGACCCCCGCTGACGAAGCCTTTCTAGTCTTTCATCAGAGACTTAGAACCCTAGTACTGGGGTAATGTTACGATTTGCCCCTGTATCTTTTTCTTTTCAGCTCTTTGTCGTTCCCACTCCTCATAGCCCTTCACTGGGTCTTATTGCCACCTAACCCACAGACCCCACCACTCACAGGATATGCCCTTCCATTTGTCCTCGTCTTTATCTAACTTGACCCTTCCAAGGAGATC
>JBBPNA010000626.1:0-14817 GCA_038090555.1 Boletus subcaerulescens | reverse complement strand
GCCTTCCTTATAGACAGAGGGGCAATACTCTGGGGATTGAGGAAACAGGAACTCGTTATGCTGTCCACAGCCGAATCAGAATACGTCGCCGCTACACACGCAGCTAAAGAAGCCATCTGGCTCCGATGACTCATCAGCGAAATGTTCAAACCCCTCACACGCCCATTAACACTCTATGGCGATGACCAATCCGCTATCGCACTGACTCGCGATGGCAGTTACCATGCACGTACAAAGCATATTGATATCTGTTACCACTTCATTCGTTTCAGTGTCGAAAATGGCTCTATTTCTTTTCTTTACTGTCCTTCAATGGACATGATAGTGGACACTCTTACAAAAGCACTCCTGAGCATTAAAGCTAAACACTTCGCGCACGAACTAGGTCTACACCCGTCCGTTTGAGGGGGGAGTGTTGCATTTTATTCTCTACGGACCACATTCAAACGGACTCGGCTATCTCTGTATTACGTAATGTCGGGTAGATAACCTTTGTGTCGGCGCGTCTCATCCTCAGTCACAGACTCCGTCTCATACTGAGGTGAGATCAGCCTATTCATATTCCATATTGTCACTTACACTCTGTAGTATACTTCTACAGGTGTGCAATATACTAGTCACAGACTCCATCTCGTACTGAGTATACTTCTACAGAATATGCTGAGTAATGAGTATGCTGCATCTTCCACCAGCGTCATCTGCCGAGTTGAAGCGAGGCACAATTTCTCCCAAACGCTCATCAGCCCAGGACGAAGTGACATCAATTGATCTGCGGAAACCCCAGTGGTGTTAGAGCCCAATTTCTCTGAATTCAAGTCTGGTGGAGGTCCGAAGGTATAGGGGCTAAAACTCCGGAGGTGTGGAATGAAGTCCAGGAGGTCCAAAGGGATAGGGGCTAAAAGTCCAGAGGGTATGGACCAAAGTCCAGTCGGAGATGAGGTATAGGGGATTCGGAGATGAGATATAGGGGATCCAGCATTGGTCATTGACTGACAGCAGCATTCAGAGTTATGGAGGAGGGTTTACCAGGAAATGGAGGGGTTGAGGACATTGGTGCAGGACTTATGTGTCACGCCCATGCCAAGCTCACTGTCCTCATATTTCAGAGTAGAGGATGGTGGTAACAGAAGCCAAACTCAAAATGAGGTGACTTAGAATCATTGTTGAGATATTTGTACTGAAGGTACAACAGAGTAAGTACAGGGGATTATATACTGTAGAGACCCAGAGGAATTCTGGGTCCGAAGCTACTGCACGAAGGCGATGTACATAGGGAGAGAATGGTGATCAACGGAGCACGGAACACAGCCAGGACAGGCTGTACCGATCAACAGGTAAAATGCAGCCTATAACCAAGAGAGGTTAATGAAGGAACAAGTCCAGAGTTGCAACTCCATGCATGTTCAATGAATCTCCTGTACAAGTCCGAGGTTTTCTGGATAGGGGTTAAGGAGTTGATTCCCAGAGATGAACTCCTAAGGGAACTCCTAAGGGAGTTTGTCGGAGGTTTGACCTGGAGTTGGTTGGAGATGTACAGAGGTGTACGGAGGTGTGAATAGGGGTTGGTTGGAGTTGTACAGAGACGTACGGAGGTGTACAGAGGTGTATGGAGGTGGCCAAGTAGGGGTTGGAATGGGATATGACAGGTGGCTTCCTCCATCTCTGAGATCACTTTGGTGATTCTTTGTGGTTCAATAACTCCAGGTTAAGATAAGGAGTCCAATCCTCCATGTAGAAGTGGATGACCTTGGCAGCAATATATTCCTGAAGCGTCCAGGTACGAGTGTTCCAGATGCTTCTCACAAGAGCGCTGAGCTGCAATGAAGAGCAAACACCACGAAGGAAGACAATTGTTATGGCGGAGCCCTGGTACCACTTGAACATGGCCACCAGAGCTTCTTGAAGAACAAAGTGATCTAATTTATCGATACAACATGTATCACTCCATGCCCAGTTGAATCTGGCCTTCCGAATGATCTCGCAAAACACTCGTAGCTTGTCATGAGTCGGAGATTTATCCAGGTGATACACAGCCATGTGTATCATCTGCTGGAACAGAGGCTTGTTCTCTTCCCACTTGTGCGATAGCATGACATATTGGAAATAATAGCCCACTTCATGCTTAATCCAGATGTAGTCAATGTGCGTTTTCATCGACAATACAAGTTCATTGAAGATCGGTAGGGATTTGAATGCAGACATCTGCTTGGATCTATTGTAGAGACGGCTGGTGGATATGTTGATGAGCACGTGTGGTGACTGACATATCGTCCATTGAACAATTCTGCGAATTGTGGCTTCTGTGCTAGATGGACTGATACATTGGCTACCATGCTCCAATATCGCTGTTGGGTCCTTGTTGATGATGTCCTGGGAGATGTTGTTCAATTGCTTATGGATGATCTGCGGGCAAGGTGGAGATGCAGTGAGGATGTCGCTTTCTGGGTGAGTGGTAATAAGAAAGCGAAGATGGGTGGGGAAGGCTGTTGCTCGCAATTTGCTTCGAAAGCACTTGTAGAAGCTGGTGGCAGCCCGCTTGATTGCTGCTTTCATCGAGGGCATCAATGACGATGATGAGTGGGCCGAAAAAATGGAGGTGCTGACTAGGTTCAATGATGAGCTTCTCTAGTTGTTCAAATGGCGATGTTGATGTGTGAAGCACCTGATTGTCCTTCACGACCCCCCAGAGGATGGTCCTGTAATTGGGATCGTGGTCAGCTAGGTCACATGCAATAGTGCTAAAAAGATTTTTTGGATTGCGGCCAGTGGTGTTATTCTTTGTGAAGAAATATGATGAGCTCAGCTGCTTTTGATCGTTGTATAACCGAGCAATTGAGTGAACTACTGTAGACTTGCCTGATCCAGCAATGCCAGTGAGAAGACACACTTGCGGGCCTTCGTTGAGATCAGTAAGTATGTCACAAATCTCACGCAGTGAGGACTCCTACGTCCCCAGTAGGTATCCCTTCTCTTGTGCATACCTAGCCCCAAATGCATACAGTATGTCGTTCAGGTCAATGGTTTGCAAGTCAATGGCTTTCGCTGTATTCTGGACCCGTGATGATCTGAACACAGTCTTAAGATGTTTGACCTATTAACCTGCCATGCAACTCAAACTCTTTCCAAGAATGCAACCTTGAGTTCTCGGAACTTGGTCTCGTAGCCCCTGATCTTCAATAAATCGACATCAGAGATCCTGTTACGCTTGGCCCGGGTAAGGACAAGCATAGCCTCGAAAGACTAAGTCAAAGAGTCAAAGAGATAGCGTGCACTTAATGGTAGCACGAAGTCCAAGGAAGACGTTCCTAAAAGGAACACGAGGATTCAAGGTTTCAAGGGGTTCAATGGATCAAAGCGACTGGTCAATAGCCAGAAGGAGCTTGAGACAAGAAGAATGGATTTCAAGGTGATAATCGAGGACAAAGCTAAGGTACAAGAGTAGGTAACTAGTAACTAGCTCAAGTACAACGAAGGGGAACTAAGTAAATATCGTATGAGAGAAGCATAAGTAATAGTCATACAATGTTGTAAGTGAGTCCAGGAATAAGATACGTATTCCGGTTACAAGGGAATCCAAGTAAGAATGTACTTGGAGAACAGAGTAACAAAGGCTCAGAAAGAGACTATGGTAGATCTCCTCGAAATGGTCAAGTTAGATAAAGACAAGGACAAGAGGAAGGGGATATCCTGTGAGCGGCGGGGTTTGTGGGTTAGATGGCGATAAGACCCAGTGAAGGGCTATGAGGAGTGGGAACGACGAAGAGCTGAAAAGAAAAAGATACAGGGGCAAATCGTAACAGATCCTGTGTTTTGACTTGGCATATTCAGTGATGAAGTATTCACACTCCACCACCTGCTGGAGCAGAAGCGCGAGAGTCTCCATGTATGGCCTGGTCCCCTTCAAAGGCTCAGCATTCTCAACTGACACGAAGACGGTGTACATCAGGGCCACTAGACGAATGATCCAGTCGTCACAATTTTTCCGACCTACGAGCACCTGAATAAAACAATATTAGTGATCAACAATAGCATGCACATCAAGCAACATACAGACCTTGCTCACAAATGATATAGCAGCCCAAGCCATCAACGCACAGGGGTAAATCTGTGGGGGAATCAGACTGTGGGGTCAAGATACTGGACATCAACTTGAAATACCTCTGCATTACTAATTGAAATCTGCATGAAGACCTTCATTCTCTGCAACAGAGCTTCCAACACAGTCTCGTGCATCTGTATCATGTATACCAACATTAATGTCGACACTGCAAGCGAGTCATGCGCGCTGACCATTGTGTTCACCATCTTGGCGGGATCTGTAACTTCATCTTCCTCTGCATTTGCTTCTCTGCATGGCTTAGCAGCCAATGCAAACTTGATCATAATCCCCGAAAGAACGGGTCCATCGGGAGTATCCTTGCAAAAAGTGGCTTCAAGTACTTTGATCGCAGAGATTGTGTGAGTAGAACATGTCATATACAATGTCTTCATACCTCTGTGCTTCAATTTTCTCACTACCTCACTGATGGTGTCAGAGTGACAGCCAACCAACTCAGGCTTTCTAACATGGTGTTTCCAGTAAACCTGTATGAGGAGAACGGAATGATCATCACTGCCACTGGACAACATTCAGTCCTATGGTGTCACGGAATGGAGGTATACCTGTCAATTGCAGGGTATCACCTACAGAAAATTCAATGTAGAATTGTCTTGCAATCGAAACTCTGCGCTGCATTGTATTCTGAAGTCTGATGTCTACACTGTACAGTAGACTTGCATCACTGGTACTCATGGACCATGCCAGCCCCATGTGATAAAGGATCATTGGCGCAGAAATTAGATGAAATGTGCAAGGATTATATGTAAATAGATTGTCTTAGCTTTCTCGCACAATATCTTAGAAGGTGCACAATCCAGCTCCTGATTGGCGTGAAATCCCAGAGCATTATAATCTAGTTGCAATTCTTGTACATAGTGCTCGGATGTGTGAAACGCCCAGTCATTTTCTCTACCAAATAGAACATCTTGTATACCTTTGTAGACGACACATCAGATGATCATACAATTGTGGTCCTTTGTCTTTTAAATTTTAAATCCAACCTGTTTATTGTTGGTGAAGGCAGTCACTAATTTAAAGTAAATTACACAGCTGCTTAGTTGCATGTAGCAGGTGACCTTGTACAGCACTAAGCAATATTATAGTGGTGCTGATCTTGTTTTGAGTCGTCCTAGACGATGTGGAGGCTTGATGTGGTCTTGCGATGACTAGAATCTTGATGTGGATGCTTCGGGTGCGTTGGTTTGGACACTTGACCTCGATCCAATAAATCCTAACTCTGCAAGGCCAATGCAACCAAAACAACCAAAGTCTTTGAAGGATCTACAGTAACTGGTTTCCCAAATTTTATATTATACAAGCAGTGGATACAGCAATATTGGTGTTGCCTTGTGTGCTGTACATGTCGAGACAGCACAAGTAAAGCTTTCGCACATACTTGTTGCACTTTTTGGGACTGTATGTGTTGCAAGAAAGACATGTCTGCAGGGAACACATTGTCATACTATGCTGTAAGGCTCTGATTCACCTTTTTGTGGGCATTCACGTACCTTGTTTCTGACACTGCTGTGATTGAGACTGTCGTAATATCTCGCTGACCATCAAGTGCACTCAATCACTGTACCATCATGGTCACTCGACACGACTCTCGGCATTCTCCGCAAGTAACCCAACTTGATATTTACTAGTATTGGTTCGCGATTGACCAATGAGATGATGATAATGAAGCGGGACATTAGCACGCACCAGCACACTATGGGCCACTGTCTGTTTGACACAGGGAGCAAGGTGGCACAAACACACTCATGCACGATGCTAGTTGGCACACATCCTGTACAGCCATCCATTTCACTTGGCAATCGATGGATGTTGATGAGACGACAACAACAGACACCAGACATGGCTTGCTGCACAGACCCAACGTTCCCATGACATGGTCATGTGGACAACTGTTGTCCGGAGCTTACAGTATTTTCTATATTTTAATTCAAAACCAATTAGCTAATGTGTGGCTGGGTGAAAATTTTCAGTTAAGGTCAAAAAATATCTGAGCAGGGGACTGCCATCACGCCACATCTGTGCTCTCGTTTGCTGCTGCCAACCTTGTACATCAACCCAACCGCTCATCCTCGACTGTGTGCATTGATCCATGCCATCTGCGCTCTCGTTTGCCTCCACCGCCTTGCGCATTGACCTGACCGCTCACCCTCGACTGTGCACATTGACCCGACTGTCATTATGCCGCCACACAAGGGCCATCAGTAAATGTCATTCAGGGTGAGGTGAGACCCCGAGAACCTGCTGATAGCGTTGGCTCATTGTGCCTACTTATAGGCCCGCTCAAGGGTCAAACATCTTCAACCTTTTCTTCTCATCTTGAGTTGTTGCCAGTAGTGTTGCCCCTAACCTCTAGGTACATATGCTTTCAATTCCTTTGGTCTCATGTATCATTTGACTTAACCTTGGGCTACTCACCTCAAGAAACTCTCATTTCGTAAGTTGTTTATTGTTTGTGGTGGTACATACAAGGTGTGACATACTCCCCCATTGTCATATCCCATTCCAACCCCTACTTGGCCACCTCTGTACACATCTGTACACCTCCGTACAACTCCAACCAACCCCTATTCGCACCTTTGTACACCTCTGTACATCTCCGACCAACTCCAGGTCAAACCTCCGACAAACTCCCTTAGGAGTTCATCTCTGGGAATCAACTCCTTAACCCCTATCCAGAAAACCTCGGACTTGTACAGGAGATTCATTGAACATGCATGGAGTTGCAACTCTGGACTTGTTCCTTCATTAACCTCTCTTGGTTATAGGCTGCATTTTACCTGTTGATCGGTACAGCCTGTCCTGGCTGTGTTCCGTGCTCCGTTGATCACCATTCTCTCCCTATGTACATCGCCTTCGCGCAGTAGCTTCGGACCCAGAATTCCTCCGGGTCTCTACCGTATATAATCCCCTGTACTTACTCTGTTGTACCTTCAGTACAAATATCTCAACAATGATTCTAAGTCACCTCATTTTGAGTTTGGCTTCTGTTACCACCTTCCTCTACTCTGAAATACGAGGTCAGTGAGCTTGGCATGGGTGTGACACATAAGTCCTGCGCTGATGTCCTCAACCCCTCTGTTTCCTGGTAAACCCTCCTCCATAACTTCGAACGCTGCTGTCAGTCAATGACCAACGCCGGATCCCCTATACCTCATCTCCGAATCCCCTATACCTCATCTCCGATTGGACTTTGGTCCATACCCTCTGGACTTCGTTCCACACCTCCGGACTTTTAGCCCCTATCCCTTCGGACCTCCTGGACTTCATTCCACACCTCCGGACTTTTAGCCCCTATATCTTCGGACCTCCGCCAGACTTGAATTCGGAGGAATTGGACTCTAACAGATGTCTGTTTTGCATTTTTCACCTGATCGCGACAAAGCTCAGCCCGAAATGCATGAAGATCATGATGAAAGTTGCAGGTGAAGAATTGACACCTGTTCATGACACATATCTGCCTCAAGCTTCTCAGCCACCCTTTGACTGTGCTTCCTTTGGCTTCTGTTTGTATGGAGGAGGCTTTGGATATGGCTGACACTTTGGAATGACTGCCATGAAGTGAGAGGTGTAACAAAATTTTCATTCTACATAGCCCTTGCTGCCGACCAATGATTTGTGGTTGCTCAGGGCCACTTCATTCTGTTGGAGTCCCTGTTGCTCCATTTCCTGTTGCTCCATTCCCCATTGGTACAGATCCAACTAAGCCTCAGCCCTGCAAAAATGCAATCTCATAGTGTATATTCCACCCATCTGACCTACAGTCATCCACCACTGTTTGCGCCACCGGATTTTGTTGCAATAGCTGGTAGCCGGCGTTGCCACATGGGCTACCTAGGAATCTACTCTAGAGTTACTTACCTTGGATGGGGTTGGAGTTCTCAGAGATGATAGCAGTTGCTGGTCAAGAGAGATATTTTATATTCAGACTCAGTCGAGTCTTATATACACTTTGTAATGCTTACTTAATATAAGGTCACGTGACTGTAAGTACGCGTCCTTTCAACACTCCCCCTTGTCTAGTATACAGTAGATACATAGATATCAAAGTAAGGAATATAAAGTAAAATGGAAACGTCCACATAGTCTTACAATGGCGAGTTGAATTCCAAACCGAGCTGGGAGTGAAACTCCTTGAACTTGACATGTCCAAGGTTCTTAGTGAACATATCCATGGGATTGTCAGTGTTACAAACACCCCTATTTTTCCCTTATTGTTCCTTATTTTTCCAGACACTCATTCACTCACAATTCACTGAATACTCCAATAGCCCCTATGTTTGTTCATTTGCCTATTTTCCCACAAAGCCTGACTTTCTCCCATGATATTGATCTTGCAGTGACGTGCTCCAGACTTACATGAGTCGTGCCTCATGTGCGCCTCATGCCCCCTATCCAACACATGCCCACACAGGTATGCTTATCCTCCAATAAACATGCAACTCATGTTGCCTCATGTTTCCCAGTCTCAGACCTAGTAACACAAGTATAGTATCTGTAGATAAGCACTGCACAGTCTGTGCACATGTACTAGTAGTATAAATACTATAGCCAAGTAGTACAAGACTCTCTAGTCTTGTTCTCTTGGAGTTTTCCCAGAACACTCACCCTAGTACTCTTGCGGCTACAAACACTAGACCCTTAGGTGGGTTCTGGTCATTTCATTAGAACAAGACTATACTAACCACTGTGGTCTAGCTAACCACTCTGGGACCCCCATCACCACCTTATTACCACCCATCTGATTGCAAGAACCAAGTAGGTTATTGATAGGCCGTTCTCGCTATGCTATTAACCCTGCACTCTGGTAGTGCCTTACTATCGGATCTCCGACATCTACATGTACACAGTTGCAGGAAGGCCAGGCCTTCCACCACTGGCATCTCCGCCCTCAGGTCCAACCGCAGGACCCTCCACCAACGTTGCTTTCCAAGACATCTTCGGGCTAGTCCCAGAGACAGCAGTCAGCTCGGGATCGTATGACCCTAACGAGTACAACCCCTCAGACTACAAGGAACAGATAGAAAGGGCCGAGAATCACCTACAGGTACCAATCAACTAGTCACTAGTTGAGTACGGATTAGGACTGACGAGTCCATATATAGGAATGGGACGAACTACCCAACTACGATAGTAGCCTAGACCAGGGCTATAGGACGTTGGTCAACAGGACCACACTAGCACCAGAGGACTCCCCCAGTACCTGCTACTGGGCCCCTACTATCAACACCACAGACTTACCAGGTGAACTAGCTAGAACAGATGCTGTCAACACCGAACACTGTCTAACCCCGACATTAGCAGATCGAGAGATCATATACCCGCCGCTCGGATCTCCCATATACAACCCTAGTACCCCCTTACGGGCACCATCTGAGTTACTGGAACCCATAGATTGGGAACCGATCCGCACTGCTCTCACCCACCAGTCTGCCCATCATTTCAAACATAACAGAAGTCACTCTCACAGTTCACCTAGAGAGAGTGAGACAGAGAGAATCCACAGAGCTATACGTGAGGGAATACAGCTTGGTATTGAGCAGTCCAGAGATCTTAACCGGATTGAGATCGCAAGACACCAGGTACAGCAGGCCGCAGATCGTATCAGGGAACGGATACGGATTAGAGAGAGATCTCCTACCCCTATTCCTCATCTGCCTAACCTACCTCGCTGGTACCGCATTCCTAACAGTACTACTGGTTATCGCCCTAGTACACTCCAACCCCACACAGCTCTTAGGACACCTCTTCGTTACCGTCCATATTAGCAGGACGTACTCCATTGTCAAAATAAACGAGACCCCTGAAAACATCGTACCACGCGCTGAGAACCCTGAGCCTAGAAATCAGGAACAAGTAAGACATCTTGAGCGAGTCAACAGAGGAAGGAACTTCACACAGAGAAGAAGAACCCTTCATCTCCAGTTCATTAACCAGCAACGTATCTGTGCCGCTCAGGAAGCCGCATTAGCTGAACAGGAAGCTGCTGCCGAAGCAGGAGAACCATTGCCACCTGCACCAAGGTTCATTCCCTTTAGAATCCCTACACTAGCAACAGCTCGCACTGAACTAGAAAACGAACTACAAGCAGAAGAAGCTGCTTTAGCTGATCACTCAGACTCCATTCCTGAATCAGAAGAAAACTTTAACTATCCCACTTGAATCAATATGTCTGCAATCGCCGATCTATTTGCCGAGTTATGAAACACTCTTTCTCAAACTAGTATGTCTTCCACACAAGAAAGATGGGACTCAATCGTCAATATGCTCTCTGCTACTCTTACCGCCTGTGATAATTGTTACGCTTGGCCCGGGTAGGGACGAGCGTAGCCCTTGGATGATACAAGGAGACAAGGATCAGAGCGAGCGTGTCCTTACGGCGACACAAAGTCCTTTGAATAAAGGAGACGTTCCTAGTCCTAGGCTAGGTAACGGGTCAAGGGTTCGAAAGTTCGAGGGACGAAGAGCTAGTCGAATGCTAGCAGTGAGACTTAGACTCGGCGAGGAGGTTTCGAAGGAAATAGATTCCACGAAGTAGCGAGTTGGTTACAAGGGAGATCAAGGGAGATCTAAGCTAAGGTGTAACTGAGCTACGGGTCGGTCTTAAATACAAGGCAAGGAGTTTAGGGCCGGTAGGCGTAGAACAGGGAAGACTGTGACGGAAGGAAGTCGCTGACGAAGCAATTGATAAGGATTACGTGGAGGAGAAGAGTCAGCGACGAGAAAAGAAAAGAAAGTCCTAGGGCGAGACTCGAACGTGTGAGTTAGCGTAATAGTACAAGTGACAGGCAAGGAGAAAAAGGTAAGTTGTAACAATAATCTTGGAACTGAAACTATTCGCCTCAGAGCGAAGGTCACTACCCTAGAACAGGATAATAATGACCTTCAAGATCAATTGACTGATCTAGAAGCCGCCAATACTGCGGCCGCTGCCGGATCTACCGGTATCACAAAAGGATATACCCAAAAGGTCGAGATCTTTGCAGATCCAGGAGACTATGACGGAAGCCGCGCCAAGTTTGATGAATGGTGGGCTAAGATACAAGCATGGCTACGCCTAAATGCTACTGCCATACCACCAGGATCCTACACTGCCGTCCAAGCAGTCCTATCCCGACTCAAAGGACCCACTGCAGGAAAGTTCGCTGGAACTCGACTAGCTCGAGGACCTATCTACCTATGGCGTAATCTTGAAGAAGAATTACCTAAGTTCTTCAGACATGCCAATCAGAAAGACTGGGCTCTTATGGAACTTAATAAATTCCATCAAGGAGACCTTAAGACCGGACCTTTCATAACTAAGTTCGAGTCTCTATACAACATGGCAGGAGTTGATGGAGCACACGCTTGTGCTATACTCGAGAAGGCTATGAGACCTTCTATTCTAGTACAGATCACGAAAGAAAAGAAAAGACAGATGGACATTGCTCCTTATGTCGAAATAGTATCTGAGATCGGATCTCTCCAAGAATCCATTGGACTTATTCTTGGCCGATCAGAAAAGAAGTCACGCTATGGTGACCCAATGAACATTGGTCTCATCAACGAGGAAGATGATGACTATCTAGATCTAAACTTTAACAGATCCCGCAAACCAAAACAACAATTCTCAGGAGGATCATCAGGATCATCAGGGTCCACTTGCTTCAACTGTGGAGGCAATGGACACTTTGCTAAAGACTGTAAGAAACCATCCTCACGTTGTGGGCATTGTAATTGGTCCAGAGGACAACACAAACCAATGTGCAGTAAAGGAAGAGCTATTCGTGCTACTACAGCTGAACCAGCTGAATCATGGGACCAGATCCAAGAATCTCAACCTCGGGCTTGTCAAGGAATGACCTTTGATGAAGTCTGTTTGCTTTTCCAATCCATGCCATCTGTCATATCCCATTCCAACCCCTATTTGGTCACCTCCGTACATCTCATACACCTCCGGCCAACTCCACTAAACTCCTCACACCTCCGAAGAACTCCCTTAGGAGTTCGTCTCCACCTGGAGTTCCCTTAGGAGTTCAACTCCGGAGTTTAGCCCCTATCCTGAAACCTCGGACATGTACAGATCCATTGGACATCCATGGAGTTACATCTCCAGACCCGTACCTTTATTAATCTTCTTCAGTCTTAGTCTGCATTCCCTGTACCAGTCCATATAGCCTGTTCCGGCTGTGTTCCGCCTCCGTCAGTCATTCCTATGTACATTGCCTTTGTGCAGTAGTTTCGGACCCAGACTTCCTCCGGGTCTCTACCATATATATACTCCTGTACTTCTCTGTCATACTTTTAGTATGAAAATCAACTAAAGCCCTATTATTTCCAATCTCACTCCTTCCCTATGATCTCCTCATCTCCTCCTTAAAAACCCTGACCCTTTGAAATACAAGGACCCGTGAGTCTGGCAAGGGCACGACACATAAGTCCTGCGCCGATGTCCTCACCCCCTCCGCTCCTTGACCCCTTCGTCCTCCGACATCTCTGGACGTCGCCACTAGTCAGTGACAAACATTGGAGCCCCTATCTATCATCTCCGAACAGACTTCATTCCATTATCCTCAGAGTTGGTCTACTACCTCTGGACTTCATTCCATCAAACATCAATCCCTCCGGATCTCAGCTGGAGTTCGACAAGGAGAAATATGGTCTCTGACAGATAAGCACTGCTTGGTCTATACCCCTATCTCTATAGTATAAGTAGTTGATCTAGTAGTATCTAGTCTCTAGTCTAGTTCTCTTGATATCTTACACTTCATTGTATATTCCTAGACCCAATAGATCCTCTTGGAGATTGTTCCATTACTTATAGCATTTCTCTCACCAATGCTATGCCCCTATAGAACTATAGATGGGTTTGGAAGGAACACACATACTTACAGTCACATGACCTGATTAAGTAATCAGTAAATAAGTATATAAGACTCTGCTGAGTTTGAATTATAATATCTCTCTGATACTGAACCATTACATTCTCTTGAGAAACCCCTATCCAAAGGTAAGTTCCATTGAGCAGTTCCTGTGTCTGGTGTATACACCGGATACACACTATTGCAACAATGGGGCCAAGGTGATAGCTGAGTTCTTCCATCATTTAATGAATTCAAATAGCCTGGTGCATACAGTCACTTAAGGCCATGTACTCAGCTTCTGTAGAAGACAAAGCAGTGGTTTTTGTAAGTATGAGCTTCACAAAACTGCATCATCTGTGAATTTAAGTAGAAACCTGTTTATGAGTGAGATGTGACTTTGTCTTGTGCCCAATCAGAAGTGGTGCAGATGATAATGTCTTTACCTGTTTTGCCTTTATATATGTGAGAGTAGTCTTGGGTTCCTAGAAGGTATCAGCAGATGTATAGAGCTTTATTAAGACGCTCTTCTGGTGGGTTGGTGGACATGTGGGCAGGTTGGGTAACTGCATATGAGATTATGTCAGGCCTCATGCCAATCATACATCAGCAAATCATGATTTTGTTGTGCAGTACTGTATTGCTCTGCATGGCAAGTTACACTTCTCACAGTGCTACAAAAAGGTCCCCCCCTGTACAGATGAAGCCAATCTGTACGTGGCTGTGACACCATGCTTATGTAATATGGTGAAGCTGTACACTTGCACGTACCGTACACTTGTTCATACTGTAGGTTTGCATGCATCATGTGCTTGCAAGTACTGTATGTCACCCGACCACTGTGGACTCTACTACCTCTGTAACGGACCATGAAAATGTGTAGATTGCGGACATGTCAAGTATGTACGGTATACTCTATGTCTATTAGTACTCGTCATCATCAGTACCACTGTCACCTTCATTCGACGCGGATCCCTCTGAGCCTTCCTCCGATCCCTCTGAGCCTTCCTCCAACCCCTCTGAGCCTTCCTCCAATCCCTCCGAGCCATCAGAACCAGACTGCTGATTGCCACGAGAACCTCCATCATTGGTATGCTCGCCATCTAGATTGTCATTATCAAAGCCACCATTGTAACACTCACCGTCGGAGTGCCTAGTACCAAGACGCTGCTCATGCTTGTCATTGTCTCGGCCAGCAGGCAATCTGAAGGACTCATCAACTGTGCCAGCAGGCGCTCCAAAAACCTCGCACTCGTCATTGTCTCGGCCAGCAGGCAATCCGAAGGACTCATCAACTGTGCCAGCAGGTGCTCTGAAAACCTCGTGCTCATCATTGCCTTCACCCGGCTGCTCGTTCAAGGCCGGTTCCGACTCTGAGTTGGATATATTCATCCCAAATTCATCACCATCATCGTCATTGTCACCAACACCAGTGGAGAAGCCATCCCTGTTGTTCAGTTAGTGAGAGCTAGAAATATATGCAGTTCCTTACATTCCGTCAGCTGCCCATTGAGCTAACATCACCTCAAAACGATGTCCTTTGGTACAGTGCATCACAAGTTTGTTCATGCTGGACATGAATTTCTTGTATGCCTCCTCAAGTTCTCTAGCGTTGAGACTTGGTTTAGTATCCTTGCCGTGCTTCTTATAGACAGTTAGCACAAAATGGACCTGTAACCCGTAGTTAGTAACAGGAAGAAGTGGCAAGGACAACAAACCATTGCGGCCACTAGTGCGAGTGCTTTCTCAGGGACAGAAGATTGAAATTCAGGGAAGGTTCGAAGGGATTTGCTCGTGTTTGAGTAGTATACACAAAGACAAACTTGCTTGAGTACTGGGTGACCGAAGAGCATCCTCTTTCCC
>JBBPNA010000625.1:0-14842 GCA_038090555.1 Boletus subcaerulescens | reverse complement strand
ACTTGGGTGGGGAACCTCCTTCGTATTGCTGAGGTAGCTGGTTCCTTTGCTGTCGTGGTCGAATCGCACTGATTGTGACGTCTATAGACCGAATATAGCCTCCTTACAGATCTTGCACCACTCACTATGCCTTCTCTCTTGGCATCTACTTACGATACCCTCCTCAACCCCCTTCTCACCCTCTTCACGGATACCCTCTCCTCCCTGACTGCCATCATCAAACGCTCTCTTCATAAATATACCTTCCACGCTCTCGCTGCCTACTCTGCTCTTTCACCCTTCCAGAGCCGTTGGGAAACTATCATGACCTGGAGAGGAGAGGGGCGAAGAGACATGAATGAATTGCGGGACGGGCTTAACTCTGTTAGGAGCGTGTGTTTGAGAACCTTTCCAGAGTTTTTAGCCGATTTGAAGTTGGCGGCTACGGGACCTGGTAAGGGTGGAGAATTAGGCGTGAGCCTTGCTGATTTCACTGTCTCTGTGAGTGCTTTGGGTCACTTTCCGGGCGTTAAGCTCGTTCCGTTGACTTGTATTAGACCGTACAATATCTAGATAGGATCCCGGAAGTACAGGAGGCAGTCGGAGCAGCCCTCCTTGCGCTGGGGGACGGAAACTGGAAGATGGGAGAGGGGAAGCAAATTGGGAAAGCCCAGAAGGTGTCGACGCTCGAAATGACCGAAAAGCTCGTTCTCCAACATTATACCTGTCCGTCCTTTTTCTTTCTTACCACGCGTCGGCCCGATCACTCAATCATGATGTTTTCTCAAGTCGATATCGTGAACACGACCGTGAACAGTTTAACGGCTCTGTCTCAAACGCAACGTCGTGGCGCGTTTGGGTCTATCTTTTTACTCAACAATATCTCCTATTTCTATTCTCGCCTCGTGTTGAAACCGACGCATCCGGGCCTAATCGAGCTGGTCACCAAGCCCACTGCAGATGCACTCACGTCAGCTTTTCGAACTGCAAAAGCAGGTTACTTTGACGCCAACTTTTCTCCTTTGATGCAAGCGTTAAGCGAGGACCGCGAAAAGGAAAAAATAGGCAGTAACGCGTGGAAAGCAGCCACTAAGGAAAAGTTTACGCGCTTTTTTGACCTTTTGGAAGAGATTGGGGATAGGCATCGGATAGCGAAGGTGTTGGAGGAAGAGGAGGATGGGAGGAAGGCGATCGCGGAGGAGGCTGTCAAGCTCGTCGTGCCGAGTTTGCAGAGGTTCATTCAGAAGCAGAGAGATAAAGAATTCAGCAAAAGTACAGCCCTTTTTTTTTATTCTTCTAGTGGGATTCACTAACGTTCCTTTCGTTCTGCAACAGACCCACAAAAATGTGAGTATGGGCGCCTGAGGTAGACTTGTTGATGCTGATATGTTTGGATTCCAGATATCAAGCTGTCATCAGAAGAAGTGGAGACCCAGATACGTGCTTTCTACAAGTAAATTTCTCGACTATAATTATGATACCGAGATTCGACATCACACTCAAACCACTTCAGCGTGACACTCACCAAGCCAGGTCGAGTGAACGAACAATAGGGACGCCAGTGAGATTAATTAGCGCGTGCCTAAAGCCACGGTGAACGTTTTTCTCCCTGCCGCTACTTATCCAGAAATTGCGATATATTACCGCACCAGCCACAACACCTTCCCTTCTTTGTCAAGAGGGGCAATTGACGGGTGTACCTGATTCGTCAGGTGTCATGCATCATGTTCCTCGCAGTTCTTGCCTCTGGGATTGCCCTCGTGCTCCTAGACTCCCTCCCCTGTTACCGGGTAGTAGCCCTTGATTCTTTGGGAGGACCAGATAACTCAGGTCAATGCAAACAAGTTCCCTCACTTGAGGAACTGTTAAACGTTGAAAAGCGCGTCATGAACAGTAACAAAGAGAATAAACTTTGAGTAAAAGTGCGTTGTCCATCTCTAAACAGGATGGTGACCATCTGACGACTAAACCAACTATTTGAGAGGCAAAGTGCTCGCCATCATAGGCATCTTCGCCATTCACTTGCGCCGCACAAGCCGGACACTGTGATCCTTGAGACCCAACGTCAGCATCATATCCGCCCGAAAAACACGTTCCCGCCATTCATCCACGCTTTCTGCCTTCCCATTCGGGCGCACCAAAAATAGAGGTTCGACCCGCCAATCACGGAGTAAATTCGCAAGGAAACACACGGCTTCCGTCGTCGAATACTTGCGACCGATACAGGCGCGGGGACCTGATGTTTGAACGATGGGGGTCACCTCAATCGACGCCAACGATGGACATAGATACCCACCAAAGCTAAATCCGGTAAAGTCACCACCTTCCCTGGCGTTCGAGCTTTGATCCTGCTTCTTGGCGTACCATCGCGAAGGTCGATATACCTCTGGGTCGGAATAATATCGTGGGTGATAATCTAAAGATCGAGGTGTCGGCCAGTCGAGAGAAAAGATAGCCCAATGACAGTGTACTTACGGATCCCGATGAGATCGACCACAACCTTTGAGTTGGTTCACAATTAGTGTCAGTGGAGTGGATGAACGCAATCAGGGCATGGGAACTTACGTGGGTACCCTTTTTCACGAACAACATTCGTGGTTCATCGGTGTCGGAAACGTTGAGTACGGTATCTTTCTTGGCTACGCGGGGAACGATCGGTCCAGGAGCTAGGACGATCCGTAAGTATGAAACAACATCGCTCCTGGACCTGATCGGGTCACTTACGGTACATTCGAATGGCCTCATAGAAAGCAGCCAGCACTTTGTCAAGTTTGCCGTAATCCTCGAAGAGCTAAGGATTCACGCGTTCGAGAGTCAGACCAAACAGTGACTTGAGGTGCCTAAACACTTACTAGTGTGTCGTTGTCTCTGTCCTCCGTCACCTCCCGTATTTGTGAGACAAGTTCGTCTTGGATGTCGAAATTTAGAGCCAGGAACGCAAGTGTCACCGTCAAGCCCTGAGCCGTCGTATCTAAATCCCATATCTATGCATCGGAATAAAACCATAGAGCTGAACGATATGCTTACCGTGACCAGCATACAAGAACGAGAACACGTCCCCAATCTAAGGCGGAAAGGAAAGGAAAGGAAAAAATGTCATTCCGCCGCTCACACTTTATTGGCACAGGCGAGAAAGAATAAGGCGGAGACAGACTTACCAATTCGTCATCACTGAGGCCCTTCTTGCCTTCCACATCATCCGAAGCATGGACCAAAAGTGAAAAGAGATCTTTTCCAAGTTTAATATCCCCTTTGGCTGCCTCTAATCCAATGGTTTCTCGTATCGTGTTGACCTGGGATCGCATGAACGCGCGTATGATATCGTAAGCTCGACGCGTCCGTCGGAACCTGCAGAGACTGTCAGAAAACAAATTTCGCACATTCTTGTTTCGGGCGGTGCTGACCATTTGAAAGGCAGTTTCCATGCCCAGGACGGGGCAGCAACAGCGAACATAAGCGTGTTCGTAATGATATCAAGGCATTCTAACACACTGAGGTTGTCGCCCTCGCCTTGGTTAGGCGGCTTGGACCACGCCAGCGGCGCTCCAAACCCAACAGAGGTAAAGATAGTGAGCGAGAACTGTTGGGAATTGGTGAGCAAATTGGTTACGATCGCAAACGACCCTGATTCGGGTGGGGGATACGGCGAGTACCTTGAACATGACCGAATATATACTAGGTAGCTCGACGACGTCCTTCGACGACCATCCTTGCGCGGACACCATCTCTGCAAAGAGTTCGGACGAGGCATCCCAGACGCTGGCATACCTTGGAGTTCGTGAACTCAGAATCGCTCAAACGCGCTTAGACTCTGATTCTGTTTACATACGTGTCATTGTTGAATGCAGGACTGGAAATCTTTCGATGCTTTCGCCATTGATCGCCGTATTCATCTACGATGTTAGGACCCCAGTATCTGTACGACGATTTCGGTGGAGTGAGCACAATCTGAATCAGTCTGAGGAGATAGACTGACGAGAGGGGACCTTTAAGGTCTGGCGACTTGTCAAACTTTTCCAACCCTCCAGTTAGGACCTGCCTTCCTACCTCCAGGGATCGAGTGAATATCATCGGGGAGCCATGGACGAACGATACGATTGACGTCGTGTCGCGGCCAAAGCGACGGTAGACTGGCACAAGATTATACAAGGAATAAACGGGAGCCACAATATATCACGTACCATTTCGATCCTTCCTCCAGTTCCATACAAACGTAAAACCTGGGGGGAGTTCATGCCAAGATAGATATGTTAGGTGGACAACCCTCACCGGGGTTCCACCATGTGGCGGGCAGAACGCCACCCGGTACAGAAAACGGCGAAAATGGGATGCGGAGTCCGGGGAGGGAACCGACAGCCTATCAACGCTCAGTCCCTGTTCCCAGACATGAACCCTGTTCTCACAGGAAAACATACCTTGATACCTTGGATGAGCTTGACAACACGCGATATGACGACAAGGGCACCAAGGAAAGCAATTATCCTCGTCCACTTGGAGACATCTGAAGTTAGAGAAGTTAGGATTGGATGTCTGATCCATTGCGTGCCGCATGCATGTTCACAGACAGCACCTTGCGGAGACATGAGGGTCAATGGACCTAATGGCATTGTCATGACGGTTCAAACGTTAAGGTTTGGAGATGTAGCAAACGAGGAATGTAGCCTTGGAGGTAGCAACTTGAATCAGCCAGGCAGCTGTGTGAACTCATACCTGGCCACCAATCGCATTAGGGTGAGCGGCTGTTGGTGGCACTTGCAAGGCAGTGCGGGCCCGGGCAATAGCATTTTTAATCGGAGATGTATACAAGTGTCCTCGGGACTGCACACAAATTCCAACCTGCAGCAAGAAATTTGCCGTATCAGACGTTCTTAGCATACGCAAGGCAATTTTAGTCCAAGAGAAGTGGTGGTTCAACGGCAACAAGAGTTGCCGAGATCGAATGATGGACTCAGCGTCAAGATCATGCTTAGCAAGTACTCTCAAACTTTGCACTGGTAAGTAGGAAATGAAATCAATAGATGGCATTGGTTCCGAACTCCCCATCTCAAAGTTGTTTTCAGCATCGATGTTCTATCCATTGTCCTTCAAGCCAAAGTCCAGTTTCAGCCCGCGACTGACAAAAGGGCGTTCCTCGCATAGCACTTTCCACTTCATGGCAAGGGCGATAGCTTACCCATTGCAATGGCTCGCCATCAACACTTTTGTTCAGTCATCTTAACCTGAGGCTCAAGAAAACAGTTCTAGCTCTGTCCTGTGACAATGGTCTTATCTCTCAGCAGCTCGTGCAATTCTCTGATGTTAACGTTGTTGGAATCGACACAGATGCCTGTCTGGTAAGTGATACTCATCCGAGTCCTTGCCTAGTTCGACTAGTTTGACGCTTGGGTAGATTTCAAGCGCAAAAATTGCCGCTGAAAAGGCAGGCCTTGCTGGTCCATATTATCACGGTTCGCGCTCACTCGTTACACACACACGCTCCAGGCTGACGATTGCTGATACTGGCTCGAGACATATGTGAAGCACTCAAAGAATTTCCTGACTGCTCGTTCGATGCCGTCTTTGCTATTGAACTTGGATACGTGTGTCAAAGGTGAACCCCTTCGTGACAATATTTAGTTTGCTACTGCAGCGAACCACTTCGCTCATGACGTTTTATAAACATATTGAAAGACTGATCAAGCCCACAGGTAAAGTACGAAATATAAGCTTCACGCAATCGCCCAGGCTGACGTCATATAACTAGTTTGCAGTCTATGAATGGTGCTTCATGATCACGGACGCAATGACTCCGGCCAACACGGAGCATGCTGTGACGGCACAACTCCTCTTGCGCAGTTTCCCGAAGTGGCTCAGATTGACTCGATCAGGACCATTGTGGATCTCGCGTCAATCGTCAGAGCAGCAGATCTCGTGAACGTAGCAACCACTGATCTTGTGCTTCGTGATAAAGACATACCATGGTACCATCCTCTCGAAAGCCATCACGACTCTCGAACAGATTCGCCTCTTTCGCTTAGCTGGTGGTTCGGCCAACTGTCCATAGCGGCATTATTGACTGTAGGACGTTTAAGGGTACGTGTGTGCAAGCTTCTAGATTCATTTTATCATTTAAGCAGATATTCAGTCCGATGGTGCTGGTAACGAGTGAGAAGAGGAAAACCGTCTGTAAGAAATAATGTGCTCATGGGTCTAGCGGTAGATTGACCTTGTATCATCGTACCCGACAAACTATTGAAGAAGCAATAAGTAATAATCAATAAATCACGGATGAAGGGGCGATTACCCTTGTTCGATTCTTTGGTCTGCCAGATGCCAAGTGTTGCGAGTCAATTCTCAGAACATCCTTTTCAAGACAGAGTCGTGGTCTCAAACGATGGCGAGTGGATCGTGGGGGCAGGTAAGGGGGAATGGGAACTTCAGAGAGTCCTGAAAGGGCTTGTCAAATCTACACAGGACCAGTGACCGTCCACAATATTTAAAGCATTTCACCATTCAGGAGACCATAATCCTTGATGCCCAATGTCATCAGTACTTGCGGTCGGTACAGGAACGGGTTACCTGAAGTTAGATGGACGGGAATGGCGTCAGTCAATGCCAGCGATAGATTCACAGGAAGCGTATGCGCTGTCATACGTACCAAAGCTGAACCCGGTCAAGTCCCCAACACCTTCTGTTTCCGAGCTTTGATTTTGCTTCTTTGCTTACCCTCGATAGACTTTTGCAAGTAGGTTCGGAATAGCTTCGCGGGTGACAATGTCAATGATAATCTATAGATAATCGATGTGACGAATGATTGAAACTTGGAGAAGATGGAGCCATGGTTGTGCGATTACGGATGCCGACGAGATTAACCACGACCTTTGGTGCGGGTTCACGTTAGCGCCAATGAAATGGGTGATCGCATTGCGCAACCAGACTAAGGGCAACTTACGTGAGTGCCTTCTTTCACGAATAACATCCGTGGTTCATTGATATTGGACACGTCGAGCACTACGACTACATCCCTTTTGGCCTTGCGGAGGACGATCCGTGCAGCAGCTACAATGATCTACAAAAGTTTCAGAGAGCATCGTTCATAGACCTCATCGGGTCACTCATGGAACATTCAAATGACCTCGTAGAACGCTGCGAGTACCTTGTCAAGTTTCCCGAAATCTCCGTAAAGCTGAAAATTTAGACCCAGTGCGACTATGCATAGGAAATCACACGGGTACGGGTACGGGTGAGGATAACATCACGGCCGCCACCCTATCGTTGTATTGGCAGTCTCCCCATGGGTCCTTTCAAGCGATCAGCCCGGGACACGAAAAATAGATATCAGAAAACCTGCACATGAAGCTCCGAATCGGAGAGAAGATTACAAGTTCTCCTGCTCAATCGGAGGGAGAGGATTTTGAAAGCACATGTACGAATTTTAGAATCTTTCTACTTACTTTTGTGTGATATCTTCTACATGCTACCAGTGAGTGGGCAGTATTACCGTGGTAGGTTCTAATCAAGACTACCCTGCGCATAAACTGCGCTTGGGCGTAGATTACGAGTACTTACCTGGTCAAAATGAATGTTCCTATACTTAGTGTGTAAGATAGTGTGTGCCATTGTGCTTTTCCCAGCATCACTGGTCAGCACAGGTATGGCCAATAGGATCACAGAAGCCGTCATGAGGGCTCAGTAGTACATATTTTTGGTCGGCCCGACTCGGCCGGCACGGCCTGAGACTGATTGGTGATTGTGGCTGGCGTGACATTTGAAGCCAACGCTCAACCAACGCTACCAAAATCTTGAAACTGCAGAAACTGCAATTTGTCTCCTTGATGCAGCTCGTGTCCGCGGTAGCTGGAGTGCTCCGGTGCGCATTGTTTCTGGATAGGCATCAACCTTCTGGTCTTGTGCTAGCGAAAAACATGCCAGAGAACGTTAGGCGTCTCGCCGTCTGAGACGAACATCAATTGAGTCGAATAGAAATGGTAACATTGAAGCACAGCCTATCTCATCAACTGCCGCCCCCAGTGGCGTGCACATGTGACTGGTGCACGGCCTCTGCTCGAGACAGTTCCTGAGATGGTTTGTTACATAAATCAATCTTGGTCGTTTGTATCAATCATAGATTCAAGTTCGATTTGGTTCCAGCTGACACAAATCCATCTCTTCCCAAGAGTAGGCATATATGATTTTACCGACTATTTGTGGAACACGGTAGCCGTTAACGATTCGTAGCACGGCAGATACGTTGGAACAGGTTCAAGCAGCCTGTGGCAGTCTCCCACGGTGCGCCTCCATCACGGCAACTCGGAACATCATGCATCATGCACCAGATGATTCGACCTTGCTACGTGCAGTACGTGTAAATTGAATTCACCCTCCGGAAGGCTTTCTGGTGAGCACTGCTGGTGGCTGCGATGACATCTTGGCTCAAGTTTCAAGTTTCGAAGTTTCAGCCTTTACCTCTAATTTTGTCAGGCGGTCATCCGACTTGTCAATGTGATCGGATCGGATTTCTTCGTATCTTTCTAGGCCATATGACAACACTGAGTTCAGTCACTTTTTGATCTGAATGCCATACACGGCACTCAGTCATCGTCTGCTCGAGAGCTGCCATGGAGGCCGTGCTGTGATATTTAGAGAGCAGTAACGACAACCCAGTATCATATATCCTTGGGTTATAAAACAAGAAGATGGTGCGACCTCGTACCCACCATTCCAATTACCCCATCTGCTGCTTGATATCATCCCTAGCGAACCCCTTATACCACTTGACCATGCAATTGCAAATCCAAGGGCTACTATCAAGCCACATCTCCAGTAGTACAATCTACTGTGTAGCGAGTATCATTGCCGCTGCGAGCCTGATCTCGGCATTGAAGTGGTCTCGGACTCCAAATGTACGTGGGCGATATATTTGAGGATCTTTGTCTTTTGACCACAGTTCGGGATCAGTTGGACAAAATTCCGACAGTTGGTTCGAGCACATGGCTGGGATCTTGGTGGGCTGGTATCAAGTTCCTGGTCAATGCCACCAATGTTATTCAAGAAGGTTACGAGAAAGTGAGTTCGCCGCTCGCCCCCTCTTGGACATTGACTGCAAAGCTGACATCCTTGATGATCGTAGTACAAGGGTATCCCATTCAAGGTTTCAACTCTCTACCGCTGGATGGTCATCGTAAGCGGGCCTCAGTGTGTGGAAGAATTTCGCAAATCTCGTGACGACGAGTTAAATTTCATGGAAGCAGCAGGCGATGTAAATATCTTTGCTTCCAGTGAGAATCAACCTGACTGAACCGGAAACAGATCTTGGAAGCAATGTACACGTTGGGACGTGATACTCACTATAATCCATACCATGTCGGGATCCTTCGCGCAAGAATCAATCGTCATCTTGCAGCCATGCATACCGACATCAAAGACGAGATTGTTGTGGCTTCTGATGAGATTCTAGACCTCAAAGGTCATGGTAAGTTAAGGGCAACTGTCACCAGCTTCAGCACTTTACTTACTTTACAAACGACTAGAGTGGAAGAGTATCCCTGCACTCAGTACTTCTCAGAAGATTATTAGCAGAACTAGCAACAGGGTATTCGTTGGTCTCCCTCTATGTATGTCACCATTTCAATCTGCTTTCAGCTTGGTTATAGTGTGTACCTTAGGTCGTGACCCTGATTGGACGAGTCTCAATATAGAGTTTACCATGGACGTTGTCAAAGGGGCGACTATAATCAGCCTTTTCCCCAAGTTCCTAGCGCCGCAAGTTATATTTACTTGCCTATCTTGATCCAGCCCCTGACTCTTCATCAGGCTTGTTGCACGTTTTATGACCAATATTCCTGCAAGCACCAGACGTGCGGTAAAGCACCTTGCTCCGATTGTCGAAGTCCGACGGCAACAGCTTGATGAGTATGGTACGACGAAGGCTGATCAGCCCGTGAGCAGAACTCCTTGTCGATGCGCAGACAACTCACCTTCGTGTTTTGGTAGAATGATCTTTTGCAGTGGTTAATGGAAGGATCAGAAGATTCTCAACGCCACGTGAACAACATAGCTTCACGTGTTTTGGCCATCAACTTTGCTGCTATTCACGTAGGTATCTATGTGCTCTCTTGCCTTCTAATACTGACTCAACCTGTGTGTGTCATAGACATCCTCAAACGTAGGTTGGAGCGCGAGCGTCAGGTTACAATGCCTAACAGCAATTTTCTTTAGAGTTTCACCCAAGTGCTTTACAACCTGGCAGCCAATCCTCAGTACGTCCAAGATCTTCGTGACGAAGTGGAGCCGATTATCAAGGAGGAGGGCTGGTCGAAGGTCTCAGTGGCAAAGATGTACAAAATCGACAGCTTTATGAAAGAGACACAACGAATGCATGGAATTGGTCTCGGTGAGTATGGTTCACATTGCTTTTCGGCGCAACTCACTGGTTTGCGTTGCCAGTGAACATGGTACGAAAGGCCATGAAGGACGTTACCTTTCCAGACGGCACCGTCATACCAAAAGGTGCCTTCGTTGCGATGGCCACCCATCCTATGCATTTCGACAATGAGGTCTACGACAACGCGGAGGTTTTTGATCCCTTCCGTTTTGCCAACATGCGTACCGAAGACAGTGATGACGTGAAACACCAGTTTCCCGTCACGAGCCCTGACTATTTGGTATTTGGATACGGCAGACATGCATGGTGAGAAGCTCCCTTGCTGCCTGAACACAAAGTATCAACTCGTGTGTTTTCCGTAGTCCCGCTCGGTTTTTCGCCGCGAGCATGCTCAATACCATACTAGCTCATTTCGTCATATCGTACGATGTCAAACTGGAGCAAAACGTGACTCAGCGTCCACAAAATCTGCAGATTGGTACTTCGATTTCGGCCAACCCTACCGCTCGGATCATGATTAGGAGGAGGGTCGTTTAAGTTTTCTGGGGAGCTGATTGATTCCCACGGACGAGCTTGTATCGTGCATTTCAATGGTACAGTCCAAAGATTTGTATGACTCGGCATATAATCGTGGTGTTTGTTCACGTATGTATGCGCTCAACACTACAATACCCCGCCGTATCCGATAATTCACAGCAACATCTCCCAGAATTTCCGATGAGTCTACTGGTCTAGGAATCCGCGGCCGCAGTGCGCACTCAGGCTGAGAACTTGAAGTAAAATTATTCCGCTTATGCTACGCTCAGGCTCGATCGATCGGAAGCATCTTATTATACAGTTTTGAACTTGTTCTCTTCCAGCCTCCTCCAGCCTCCTCCAGGAATCCAGGAATTCAGGGTACCCAGATCCATCCAACCCAATAGCGCCGTAGTACTGTTACCCGTCAATGTCAGTCATGGTTCTTGATCACGCTGACTCCCGACGCCGCTGTCAAGCGTGAGTCGTGACAGTGCTCAAGTTTGCAAGTCAGTGTCCTCTCCATTGCTGAGCACCTTGCCACGTCCATCTTTCTCCCTGTCAGGGGTATTTTCCTTCCCACTGTGACATGGTTTTGTGTTCACAATGGCCATGGTGTACGTTCGTGTGTGGCATCTGGCGAGTCTCGGATAATGTATTTGGAGGACTAGAACGTTGCCATCGGCTCTAGCCATGTCAGTTACCGTGTTCTTCAATGCTCAGTTTCCTTTGATTGCAAGGAGCTTCTCTACTCGACCATGCCCCAATCCCTGACGTAGACGGGCGGACACGTACAACCACAGATCAGACATGCTATTGAAAAATGAAAATGGAGTACATAATTAATGAACAAACAGTTTCTGGGGGTGTCATCAGATCGAACCCAAGAGAGGTACATTTGAGAAACGTCTACGAAGGGCATCTATGTGCGTTATGCAAAGTCCAGCGAATGTTCTCTCGTGAAGCTCGTCATGCTGGAATGATACATTATGGGCAAGTTCGTGTGCAAAGATGAGGTACCTTCACAAGAGCAGTGTTGAGAGTTTCTGTTATGGGTGGCGCAAGAGGTGAACATACCATTCCATAATAAATCTCTTCTCGTCAACCTTTTTGTAGTCTATACAGACTCATATCAGTCCTCGCGTGCGCCACTTAGTCAGTCAGACTACGCTCGGTGTTCAAGATAATGCGCCAGGTTGAGATAGACGTGATCTCGCTTGTGGTTAAAGGCCATGAGGTTGGGGTCTGAATTCTTCCAAAATATGCGGAATGTCGCACAATCCTTCTTGAATACATCGGCCAGACTAACGACAAGCTGTGCGAATTCTTCCACCACTTCTCCCAGCTGTTCAGGGCAATGCGACTTTTCTGATAGAATTTGAATTGAGAAGCATGTAACCCTCCATGAAAACTTGTTTACACTCACTTGCCTTGAAAAACATGATGCCATACTTGTTGAAGCGCACTGCGAGATGATGGTATGTTAGTTTGTCAGACTCGAAGGGGAGTAGTCCTTACCATCTGAGTCAAGCCCCGTGTCAATTTGCCCGCAATAGACGTCCTTCCTCTTCAAGTCGAACCTAGTCAGCAATTCTCTAAACCACTTCTGAGATTCCTTGGATGGATCGGCTGTTTGTGTAGCTGGACTGATTGCTCGTTTCGCCAACTCTGCAGGGTCTTGCGAAACTGTTCAGCCACAATCTGCACAAAAAGACAAACGGGCGTAGCCGCAGCTCACCGATTTTAGGATAAACCGCGCTCGCTTTACGTTTCTTTGGCGAGGACCTCAACAGGCGTGATACGAAAGTGGGACCTATCGAGGACAGAGCATGAGAAAATTTCCGACGTCTATGTCGATGGTCTTCGCGGGGGGCTAAACCGGGGGAATCATCCTTTGACACACCGCACGGAGCATTGTTAAGGGCAGTCGGCGCGTTCGTCTCTGTTTCGTCTACGAGTCGAAAGCCTCTCAGAATGTGCTGGAAATGAAAGCGGGGAAGCTTACCGCAGTGATCCTGATCCGTGCGGCTTTCCTCATTCATCAGAAGCAGCTGCATGGCCAACACATCTCTTGGTGAGTAGGTTTTGAACAGCTTTCTGCAAAGCGCGGTTGCAGTACTATGTAACCCGATCAGTGAGATGATTGGCAAATTAGCAATGACGTACTCAGTATACATGACCTTCTTGTCTACATCTTTTACAATGTAAAGGGTTATTGGGTCTTTGCTCAACCCGGCAGTGACCTCCCGAGGTTTTGCGGGGAAGGCGCCAAGCGGATACTTGAGCACTTTGTGTAGTTCAAGTTTCTTCCAAGTTTTCACCGTCAGCATATAGATATCATCCGGAAAATCTAGTTCCAGCTCTTTCTTTTTCAAGATGTTCACACACTGCATGATGTCGTTGGGCTTGAGTGACGAAGAATTCGTGGGTTCTTCGTCCGTTGCGCAGACTTCGTATGTCACGCAACTATCCAATGACTCTGAACCAAGTTTCTCATATAATGCTGTTGAAAAGATAAACGAGAAGTCACGCAATCACAGCAGAAACCTGAACACTTACCCTTGAGTCCGTCTGGAGCTACGGGAACAGATTGACAAAAGTCGCGAAGGTTTTCCTTGTCGCCGCCTATCAGGATTTCACTTGCTTGTTTTGGCTCTACCCCGTAAGGCCCGTCTGGCATATGTCGCCAAAGTAAGATAGGGGATTTGCGCAGAGCCATTTGGAGTTCTCCGGAAAATGAGTCAAATTCCTTCGCGATGTCTTGAAGGCAATTATAACTAGTCGAACATTAGCACTCTCGAGAGGTCAATAAAATCGACGCACCGATCATCAGGTGCCAGTTCCAGAAAGCGTCGGGGACAAGCTACTATTGCCGTTGCGATGTCCGATGCTTTGGGCGGTTCTTTCTTGACAATGAGGGTGATCAGGGAATCATCTCCACCATCGCCAAGCTCTATGAATGGTAATAAACGAGCCAGGTGACGTTTATGCTGGGGAAGTGATGACATGACAAAACAATCTTTCAGGCATTGGTGGGTGGTAGACGGCAGGTTGGGTTGGATGGGGTAAGTCTCGAATGGAACAAATCGGACTTCTTCAAGTTTCTGAATATGTTCAAATCCAAATTCCGAGTCTGTTCAGACCGTTCTCGACGTTGTTTCTTTGCTCGTAAAAACAAGACTCACTACTCGTGTTCTGTGAGAGCTACTTGATCCATGTCTGGGCCGACCCGATATTTGAAGGGGCCTTTGTCTCCAGACGTTCAATTAGTATATCAGGAGGAGGAGTGTCCTTGACTCCGAGTATGCCTGCATACTTCGCGAGGGAAAGAGATATCATGTGAAATCCCATTTCTTCCCATACAGGACAGGAGACCACCTAATTTAGTGCACAGTCAGCACTCGAGCGCTTCGATTAGCCCAAGATATCCACCTCGTTCAGATGAACCAATGGTCCAGCTGTGGGAATCATGGCAACACCAGGCTGCTTGGCCTCTTCGCAATGTTCTTCGCCGTTGTCCGAAAGACACTGTTCAGCCAAGTCAGCCTTTGTCTTGTCTCGGCTGGCCAACCATTTGTCGACTTCTTCAAGTGGCGGATACACCCTGAAGCCTAACTTGTTCAGGAGATCTGTTCTAACACCGTCTGTGCCATGTAGGGAAAGAATTGGAAGACCATGCTCTCGCAGTTTGACACCTAGTCCATCCGGTTGATGCAGCGCTACCGCGGTGAGTTTACCAGTTGTTTCGCCAGCCTGCACACCTCTTGCCATCGATTCATGTATATAGGTTGCCAATTCTGCTGCCGACTTTGCATCGCGAGGCTCCCCCGACCTGAAAAGTAAAATGAACGGCTCCAGGTCGGATGAGCGAGCTGCGGGAAAAGATCTGCAAAGAGGGCCGCCAACGCTGGGATGGACTCGACTTCGATGACGGAGTCGGCGACGTTCACAGTGGTAGTGCATGCCACATGATGCCAGTGGCAC
>JBBPNA010000624.1:0-14873 GCA_038090555.1 Boletus subcaerulescens | reverse complement strand
ATAAGAGGGACTAATGCTATTGGACGATAAGGGAAAGTGAGTCAAATGGAAAAGCATGAGGCGAGCATGAGGATGACATGTGTCTAACATGTGTTGCATAGCCGAGATAAGGTCATGTGACTGCTCATGTGACTAGGGTCTAGAGGGGTCTGTATCACATGATGTGATAAGATAAGGGTTATCTGCTAAGGGTTAGCTATGTTGTAAGTGATAAGGGCTAGACTTAGTTTTGTGAGTTATAGCGAGTTATAGCATTTGTAACAGTAGTTGATCTTGTCCTGCTGAATGGTGAATGCCTGATGCCTTTGGGGTAACCCATAGGAGAATTCATCGTTATCTGATGAGGAGGAGGTGGAAGAGGAGACTGATGTGATGGTGGAAGGGAAAGGACCATAAGAGCGGTATGATTGGGAGTGAGGGACATGCAGGTTCCATTGCCAGTACCCTTCATCAAAAGAGGTTAGGCAATGATAGAAGATTCCTGGAAGGGATGTGATACATCACATGCAATTTGGAGGAGGAAGAGTTTTGAGAAGTCAAAGATAACAAATGTGAAACATAGTGGTATCATATTGATTAGTGAGGAAGTTGATAATAATGTTATAGAGAAAGAGAAATATCATGTAGCAGTGAAGAAGAATATAAAGTTCGAGAGACCAGTAGATGAGGAGATGGGTAAAATTGATTTGGTTTATTGTGGGTTGTGAGGATGATAGATTATAGGGGCAAGAGTTGGTCTTATATATGTGTGTTCCCCCAGGCTATAGATTGACTTCCAGGAGATCAAAGGGGAGACAGCAAGGATTTGGCATGGTGAAGTTTGTTCATTGTGGGTTGTGAGGATGATGGATTATAGGAATGAAAGTCAGTCTTATATATGTGCATTCCCCCAGTCTATAGATTGACTTCCAGGAGATCAAAGGGAAGACAGCAAGGATTTGGCATGGTGAAGTTCTTACAGCCCCTGAACAATGAAGAAAACATTGTAGGGTCCATAAATAAGGCCCTAGGGGTGGAAGGGTGCACTTTGTGAAAGTCAGAGATTGCATCTTTAGTATATGTGAGATTAATCAAGGTTCCCATGTCCAATCTGTTTCATCATAGCCCTTCCAATGAACTAAATATTCAATGCAGTAGCCCTTGTACTGTGAGTCCATAATGAAATCCACCTCATATTCATGATCTCAGTCTTTGGTTACCAGAACTGGACCAGGTTTGAATGTGGATTGGCCAGGCAATCTATCCTTATATGGTTTCAATCATGAGATGTTAATAACAGGGTGAATCCTCATGGAGGAGGGCAGCCTGAGTTCGACAGCATTGGGGCCCATAAGCCTTGTGATTTCATAAGGTCTGATCCAATGCTCAGATAATTTATGGGAAGTGTGTGTCAAACACAAGTTGGATGTTGATAGCCACACTTTATCACCAATTTGATACTTAGGGGCATCAGAGCAGTGTATGTCTGCATGTCATTTCATGCAGTCCTGAGCCACAAATAAATTACTTTTGACTTGTTTAAATGTAGTAGCCATATGGCTGGTGAAATCAAGCGCCACTGGTACCTTTGACTGATGTGACTCAATGCCCATTCAGAGCTCATATGACTGTGTAACTGTAAAAGGGGACTTTCCTGTAGCAGTGGCTTTCTTCATGTTCATGGAGAACTGGGCAATAGGTAACCATGTGGTCCATTCATCTTGCATTTCTAATGTAAATAGACAAAGGAACTGCTGTACTTCGTGATTCATTCATTCTGTCTGACCATCTGTCTAAGGGTGAAAGGATATGGACAATTTAGGGGTAATGCCAAGAGATCAGCAGATGACAGTCATTACTGTGCTGGCAAACTGGGGTCCTCTGTCAGAAATGATAGTGGATGGAAGACCATGATGCTTCCAGATGTGGTTTAAATATAGTTTAGCTGTATCAAGCGCTGTGGCAGTCTTCATGCAGGGAATGAGTTCAACTTTCTTAGAGAACCTGTCAACTACCACCAGGATAGAATCATAGCTTTGGGATAGGGGGAGATCTGTTGTGAAATCTGCTGAGATGTGTTCCCATGGATGATCAGGAATAGGAAGTGGCTGTAGTAAGCCAGCTGGTGTCTGATTAGTCCCTTTGAACCACTGGCAACAATTGCATCAAGCAAGATAACTCTTAACAAATGTAGCCAATCCTGGCCACCAAAAGCTGCACTGCAGCAAGTCTAGTGTCTTATCTGAACTGGCATGTCCAGCCATAGGGGTGTTGTGGTGAAGCCTTACAACTTCCATGCGTAGATCAGTGTCATCAGGCATATATAGCCTGTGGAGTGTGTCATAAAGGAATCCATCATCCTCTACACAGACCTTTCAATCTTTACATAATGTGCTGATATCTTCTTTGGTAAAATACATGATTGTGCCAGAGATGCAATTTTTGTTTTGATTCCCTTTATTGGAGAGCAGAATGTGTTGTGCCCTAATCTTCTTCAGGAAAATAACTAATACTCCTTTATTGTTGTCTTCTAGACCAACTGTTACAACTCGCCTTGGCAACTCCCGGTTGCGCCATTCTTTTCTTTTCTCTAACCGTCCTCTGACCACCCTGTCACTGGAAACCGTGTTCCTGATCCCCTTGCCCCCTCGTTCTTGCCCCCTCGTCCTTATCCCCTTGCCCCCTCGTTCTTGCCCCCTCGTCCTTATCCCCTTGCCCCCTCGTCCTCGTCCTTGTTCTTGTCTCCCATAGATCTCCCTAGACTTCCTATGGATGTATATGTCATCTTCTTCTTTGCTCCTTTGACTCTTGCCTCATCCTCATCTTCTTCACCTCAGACCTTGTACCCATATCTCAGTTCCTTGTCGTCTCTTCTCTCTGATCCCCATCTCTTTGTCTTCTTTGCCTCATGTCCTTGTATCTCAGACCTTGTACCCATATCTCGGTTCCTCGTCTTCTCTTCCTTTTGATTCCCGTGTCTTCATCTTCTCTCGGACCCTGTACCACTATCTTGGTTTCCCAGATCCCCTCGGACTTCCTCGTATCTCCCTGTCTCTGTACTACTTACCTTTCTTGTCTTGGTTCATGTGCAGCCTCAACCACTATATAAGCCTTTGTCTATGTACCTTGTACCCTAACTTAGTCTACCTTATGGTAGACACATTGTACCCTTGTATTCATGTTCATGCCTCTCCTTGAACCGTCTACCTAGTAGGCCAGCAACTATGAACTGTCCCTCTCTTTGATTGAATGCCCCTTCATCCATGAGGAATCATGCCCTCTCATCCCCTGCTCGCCTTGAATATTTGGTCAACCCTTGCTGGCTAAGGTTCTACTTCTTGGTTCCACTGGCCATCACCGCTACAGTGGGACCAGTTGTAACACCAACTGTATGATCTTCTCATCTAGAGAGGGCATCTGCTTTTCTCATAGTAGCTCCTGGCTTGTGTAACCATTTGAAATTGAAGCGCGATAAGTATTGCACCCAATGTGCTTGCCTCCTGTTGAGATCCTGACAAGTCATGTAGAATTGTAAATTCACATAATCATTCCAGATTTCAAATTTGTGTTATGTGCCTTCTAGATAGTGGCACCAGATCTCAAGTGAATGAATCACATGGAGCATTTCTTTATCTGCAATAGGGTAATTTTGTTCCTGCAGAGACATTAAATGAGAGGAATAGGCAACTGGGTGCCATTTGTCATTTTTCTGAATAGATAATACTGCCCCTGTGGCATAATCAGAAGTGTCACATTCTAAGCGGAACTGAGCTTCATTATCAGGGAATGTGAGGACAGGGGCTGTGGTGAAGTGCTGTTTCAACGTGTTAAATGCCTTCTGCTGTTCCTGCTTCCATTTAAAGGGGTGTTTCTTCTTCATTAAGTCATTAAGTGGTCTAGCCACCTTTGTGTAATCCTGGATGAACCTTTGGTAGAAGTTCGCTAGTCCCAGGAAGCTTCTAACTCCTTGGACATTCTTGGGTGTGGGCCATTCTAGAATGGCTTGAACCTTGGTTTCATCCATTTTTATACCATTTTTTCCTACAATCATATCTGGAAACTCCACTTCTGTGGTGTGGAATGTACATCTCTTAGGCTTTATAAATAAGTCATTTTCTTCAAGGCATCGTAGTACTTCCATAATGATCTTGTTGTGCACTTTGCGATCATTGGATTTAATAAATATCATTAGGTCATCAATGTAGATGATGACACAGTCATCCATATCTGCAAAGATCTTGTTCATCATGGCTTGGAACGTTCCAGGGGAGTTGCATAGTCCGAAATACATAATAAGGGGTTCAAATGCTCCTTGGAAGCAAACAAAGGCTGCCTTCCACTTGTCACCATCTTTGATGTGTATGTTATTGTATCCCCATCAGAGATCCATCTTTGTGAATAGCTTAGCCCCTTTCAACTTATTGACCAATTGCAAGATTAGGGGTAAAAGGTAATTGTTTTTGACCATGTGTTCACTTAGATAATGGTAGTCCTGTACCATGCATTTTCGTCCATCTTTCTTAGGTACAAAGAACACAGGTGATGTTTGTGGAGATTTAGAGGGTCTAATATATACCTTTTTGAGTTGATCATCTATAAACTCAGAAACTTCCTGTTGTTCTGTAAAGACAGGGGAATGATGTGCCCCTTCTTGGGTGTGAATATATTTCATATCGATGGTGTGATCCCATGAATTTCTGAATCAGCATTCTCTTGGACTCTCCTTTGTGAAATACTTTTAGATATGAGTTCATCTGCTGTCTCTGTCTTAGGGAAAGGCTTATCTAAAGCCACACAAACTGTGTAAGTGAGATAGATATGTATTTTCTTCTTCTTTATCAGCATGTCATAAGAATGATTTCTTGTCCTGCAGGAAAGAGCATGTTGGTGGGCAACATGTCATTTTGACTGTACCTTTGGTCCAATCTATAATAGGATTGTGCTTCTTCTATCAGGAGAAGCCAAGGATCATCTGGTTCTTTCCAAGATCTGTGATCTTTGCTGTGACACATTCTCTATGTCCTTGGTAATTGATAATTACTTCTGTGGAGTGCATGATATTTCCTGCAGAATTCTTAGTTCTGTCCACATTGTATACAGGGATAGGGTGGCACAAAGGGGTCAGGGGTAACTGATGCTTCTGAGCACAAGCGCAATCAATGAATATTATGTTTGCACCACTATCAAGCAGTACATCTGTGGTGATGAAATCCTTTATGTGAGAAGGGGAGACTTGGATAGTTATACAGATCTCCTTTTGTAGATTTGTGCTGCATACACATGCTTTGTCTGGGATTTGGATATTGGTGTTGATAAGTGAATTAAGCACAGGTGTGAAGCCCCTGCCGAGCTCCACTGAGAGAGTCCCACTTGGCTATAATGATTCATTGTCTGATTCATTAGATTCTTCACTAGCCAGTGGCAAAAACCTATTGTCATCAGATAAATTAGATCATACCTTTTTAGTATCCACATGAACACCTGATTTGTTCATGTGGCTTTCCCTTTTCCCATTTTGAATTCTGTCACTTGGAGATTGAAGAAGTATTTCTTCATTTCATCATATGACATACCATGGATAGCCTGATCCAGGTCAGGTGACTCATGGTCCCATGAGTTAGCACCTTCTTCTTCAATGTCCCTGACTTTGTGGCCTCCTCTTCAACATCCTTTCTTGTGTCCTTGGCCAAGCCATTTGCATTTTGGGCATGCAAGCTTAGGTTTTGGACAATCTTTGACAAAGTGTCCTCCACCACAGTTGTAGCACTTTCTTTGAGTGGAAGATGTCAAGGGTCTTTGCTCAAAGGCATCTATATCCATGGCATTGGGATCTCTAGATTTGCAAAAGTTGCTGCCACGTATAAAGCTTATTAATTGCTTCCTTGTGCTTACTTCTTGGATCTTAGCAAGGTAAGCTAGAACTGTGGTGGGACAAGTTCCATCTAGAAGGATCTTGTCCATTATCAAATGTTGGACATTTTGCTCTATGAGCTCAATGAGATGTGTAGGATCCATGTCCGCTTGTGGTTTGTATCTTTGGAAATCAATGATCCAATCATCTATAGGCATTGCTTCCATTTGTTTGAGGGTGTGCAATTTCTCTCTGGTCCACTCGTTCTGGTTGATGGATCTGAAGAGTGCTTCAACTTCTTCTAATTCCGCCCATGTGTATGCTCCTCTGGCTAGTAGCTGATCAATCCTTGTGTGGGTGAAACCACCTACTTTTTGTCCTTCAAGGCATGATAGCACAGCTACCACTGCCTTGTGTGAACCTTGTGGGAATATGGTAGGGTTTTCACTGATCCCAGCTTTAATCTTAGTCCACCATTCTTCAAACTTTCCTTTTGAGCCATTAAGTTTCCAGGGTTCTGAAACACTTTGCTCATCTTTGGGGTAGTAGGTGCTGCTGGTTGTGCCATTGCAATTGTCATGATTTGTGTTCATAGTGCATTGATCTGATTTGCACAGTTCTGTAGGTCTAGGATATGTGTATCTCTTTCTTGCATGAGAAAATTGAACATTGCTACAAATTCTTATATAGTAGTTGCATTTAGGCTGTTGTCTAGGATGTTTGCTTCAAAAATATTGCGATTGAATACAGACATGATGTATTAGAGAGCAAGAGGAGGGTTTGGTACTTGTAAGTGGTGTATTCTAGGTGCTGCAAGGTGAGGTAGTACTAGGGGGTGTTTCTTTGCCTTGAAGCACTTGTTTTGTGGTCTAAGGGATGGAGTGTTGGCTAGTTCATTGTCAAACTGCCAGAGATCTCTTTCCCCTTCTTCTCTTATCCTAGTGGCTGTTGGCCACACTTTCCTTTGCCTTTTTTGGCATTCTTGTTGTTGATACGGGGTAGGTTACCTTCTTCTAATCTGTTCTCTCCTGACTTTATCTACCACCCATCAACAAGCCACTTGACAACTCTCTCCAGCATGAATAATGGCACTAATGCTGCTGGGATCAGCTCTTGTGCTAGGGGTCATACTCGTTTGGGTCATAGCTTCCGCTGTTGACTGAGGGGGCATGCGGAGCAACTGGTGCTTCCAGTAGACTCTTGTAGTCTGAGAGGATAAAATATGATGGTGATGGGCTTCCTGGCTGTTGTGCTTGACCTATATGCGCTTGCCCTGCCTCTGCTGCTTCTACTACTGGTGTTGAAGGGCAAAAAAATTAACAACTTGTTTTCTTCTTGAGTCAACCCAAACCACTCCCAAACCTCTGATATGTGCCCATTGGGTACAAGCGACAATCCTTCTACTGATGCAATGTAAGATGGGTGAGCTGACACTAAAAAGATGTCTTGAGCTCCATAGAATGTGTTGTATCCCCTTGAATGTACTGGTGGATGGGATGCAAATGTGAGGGTAGCGTGTGCAGTAGGAAATATCTTTGGGAACTTTGGCAATCTGCTTCAACAGTCATCCACAAGCGAGGTAGCAAGTTGAATAGTTTTGTTCTAGTGAAATGGCCCTTAATGACTCACACTTAAGTGAGGCTTGCTAGGTTGCTCTGGGCTAGAGAAAGACAAGAGAAGAGGGAAAAGTAGAGCCACCTTTAAGGGAAGAACTCCAAGAGAACAAGACCGGGGAGTCTTAGTCTTCTTGGTAATTGTATTTATACTAATAGTACATGTGCACAGACCAAGCTATGCTACTGATATATGTAGTAAGTATCCTTAGTACTGGGTAACATGAGGGAAGAGCATGTGCAATTATATATGTATTGTGTGCATGTATATGGCAGCATGAGGCTGCAGTGCATATCTAATGTGATTGAGAAACATAGATGTGGGAGATGAGATATGCATGTTGTGAATAGAAGTGATAGAGTGAAGATAAAAAGAGTGCACATGAGTACATGAAAGAAATAGATAGGGGTTGAAAGAAAAGAAAAATGACAAGTCCAAATGCTTAGTGTAGCAATTGTAACACCTAATATGTGACACTTCCTAATTTGTGGTACACCCTCATCAATCATATATATAGGCACTCTTGGATGACATACTCCACCTTCACCATCATCTACTTCTTATGTCTTTAACACAGCTCCCATTCAACCAGCCCTGCCTTCACATTGCTCTATACACTCAGGGGGGTCAAGAAATAAGTGCAAGGTATTAAACCCACTTCACCTCTTGTACACAGCTGATGGTCCCCACTTATATTAGATACAATTGGGCCATAATTGTAGGGCCTAAGCATGAGGAATCAAATGCAGTTGCACATGGCTCGATATTGTTCAGAACTCAATCAGCTGGGATGAGGATCCCATGCTTTCTCTCCCCCTCCTCCACTCTTCTCCTTGTTGCCCTCCAATCCATGTCCACTCCCAAGCACTACTCAGTGGAATTTTCAATTAGGTCAGACATGCTTGTCACAATGCTATACCATATATATATACTGACAAAGAATCAACTCCCCACAAGAGGGGGACTCTGCCTGCTTGAAACACATCCTCATATCTGAATCAGCCTACCTATTTTGGACTGGGGACATAGGGTAGTGTATGGAGCCCCATGCCCCTGTGTAAACAGGGTATGTGTAAGTGCATTTTCCCTTGCTTTGTTTGGCTGCCTTAGTAGTGTGTTATGTAGGACTAGCTCTGTCAGTTGCTACATAATGACAGGACCATTACTGTTATGACTGGTCCCACTGTAGTGGCGACGGCTGGTGGAACTGAGAAGTAGAACCTTAGCCAGCAGGTTGGCCACGGGTTCAAGGGGCAAAGGTTTGAGAAGGGACATGCAGTCATAAGGAGAGGAAGTTCATGGTTGCTGGCCTGCTAAGGCAGCCATCAAGGAGAGGCAAGGATGTTGTTACAGAGGTACAATGTGGCTACCCAAAGGTAGACTAAGATAGGGTACAAGGTACATAGACGAGGGCTTATATAGTGTGTGTGGCTGTGCACGGACCAAGACAAGAAAGGAAACAAAGACAAGGACGAGGAGATATGAGGAAGTCCGAGGAAATCTAGGAAACCAAGATAGTGGTACAAGGTCCGAGAGAAGACGAGGACACGGGAATCAAAGAAAAGAGAAGACGAGGGACCAAAGTAATGGTACAGAGTCTGAGATAAGGGAACATGAGGTGAAGACATGGGGATCAAGAAGAAGAGAAGACAAGGAACCCGAGATATGGGTACAAGATCCGAGATGAGAGAACATGAGGCAAAGACAAGGCAAGAGTTTAAGGAGGCAAAGAGAAAGACGACGTACAAGTCCATAGGAAGTCTAGGGAGATCTATGGGAGGCGAGGACAGGGGTGAGGGGGCGAGGGCGAGGATGAGGGGGCGAGGACGAGGAGGCGAGGGTTCCAGAGATGAGGTAGTCAGAGGAAGTCTAAAAGAAAAGAATGACATTACATGATGCCATGAGTTGTAACAATTACCAGAATATGAGGAAGAGTGTCTGTTATTCTCATTGTTTATGAATGTTCAATAATGTAATACATCAAAGGGTCTAACATCACTTTGTCAATACTGCTTGTAAAATGGCCCTTAAAGACTCACTTGTAGAGTGAAGCTTTCTAGGTCGCTACTTGCTAGAGAAAGACAAAAGAGAAGAGATAATAGAGTCGCCTTTAAGGGGAGAACTCCAAGAGAACAAGACTGGGGAGTCTTGGTCTACTTGGGAATAGTATTTATACTACTGTTACATGTACACAGACCAAGCTATGCTACTACTATATATAGTAAGTATCCTTGGTACTGGATAACATGAGGGAAGAGCATGTATATGGCAGCATGAGGCTGTGGTGTGTATCTAATGTGAATAAGAAACATAGATGTGGCAGATAAGATATGCATGTGTAAATAGAAACAATAGAGCGGAGATGAAAAGAGAATAGATTAGATCATAAAGAGAGATAGGGGTTAGAAAGAAAAGAAAAATGTTAAGTCCAAATGCTTATTGTAGTGATTGTAACACTTTCCCATTCTATGATTAAGTATCCTGATTGATCAAATATCCTCGAGGTCCTGGAATTCTTCATCGGGTTCTGAGGAGGCAGGATCAGTAGCCTGTGAGATTGGACTGCTGGGCATGTCCCCATCATTTCCCCATGCAACAGGTACTTCTAGTGTTGGTGAAGGGCCGAGGGAAATGGAGTGGAGTTAGGAATTCAGATGAAAGGTGGCGAAATTGATGGGGTTTTGTTGATGAAGTGTCCGGTTATAGTTCAGCATGGGACTAGGGTCCAGTTGGGTGATGCTGATTTCCCATTGCTCATTATTCATGGGGAGTGGAACACCTGTTTCCATTTCACTGGCACTTCCCCATCTGTCATTGTCCTTGTTCTATTCTTCATTGTTCTGTCCCCATGCCTCATCATTGGCATAAGCAGGGTCCCAGTAGTGTGCTTCATCCTCTTGATTAGCCCATTGTGTAGCCCATGCCTGGTGGCTTAGGGGCATTCCATAGGGGTATGCGGTGTTGTCTGATGAAGAGGAGGAGAAGGAAGAAGATGAGATAGTGAAAGGGAAAGGACCATAAGATTGGGATGATTGGGAATGAGGGATATGTAGATTTTGTTGCCAGTATCCCTCATCAAAAGGGGTTAAACATTGAGAGAGGATTCCTGGTAGGGGGTGATGTATCGCATGTGATGTGGAGGAGGAAGGGTTTCAAGAAGCCAAAGATAACAACATGGAACATAGTGATGTCATATTAATTGGTGAGGAAATTGATAATAATGTTATAGAGGAAAGGAAATGTCATGTAAAGGAAGGTGGAAAAGGATGTAGACTTCAAGGGTAAAGTAGCCAAAGAAGTAGATCCATCCAAGTGTGAGCAAGTTCATTGTGGGTTGTGAGTTGATAGTTAATGAGAACAAATGTTGGTCTTATATACATGTGTTCCCCTGGTCTATAGATCAACTTCCAGATGATCGAAGGGGAGACGGCATGGATTTGGCATGGTGAAATTCTCACAGCCCCTAAATAATAAAGAAAACATTGTGGAGTCTATAGATAAGGCCCTAGGGGTGGAAGGGTGTGCCTTGTGAAAGTCGGAGATTGCATCTTTAGCATGTGTGAGATTAGATCATGGTTCCCACATCCAATCTGTTTCATCATAACCCTTCCAATGGACTAAATATTCAATATAGTGGCCCTTGTATCGTGAATCAACAATAAAATTCACTTCATATTCATCATTTTGGTCTTCAGTTACCAGAACTGGACTGGGTTTGAATGTGGATTGGCTGGGCAATCTGTCTTTATATGGTTTAAGGTGAGAGACATTAATAACAGGGTAGATCCTCATGGAGGAGGGCAGTCTGAGTTCTACAGCATTGGGGCCCATCAGCCTCATGATTTTGTAAGGTCCAAGCCATTGCTCAGTTAATTTATGAGAAGTGTATGTCAAACATAAGTTGGATGTGAATAGCCACACTTTATCACCAATTTGATACTTAGGGACATCAGAGCAGAGCATGTCTGCATGTCGTTTTATGCAGTCCTGAGCCACAGATAAATTACTTTTGACGTGTTTGAATGTAGTAGCCATGTGGTTGGTGAAATCAAGTGCCACCAGTGCCTTTGACTGGTGTGACTCAATGCCCATTCGGGGCTCATATGACTGTGTAACTGTAAAAGGAGACTTTCCTTAGCAGTAGCTTTCTTCATGTTCATGGAGAACTGGGCAATAGGTAACCTTGCAGCCCATTCATCTTGTATTTCTGATGTAAATGGGCAAAGAAACTGCTGTACTTCACGATTCATTCATTCTGTCTGACCATCTGTCTAAAGGTGAAAGGACATGGTCAATTTAGGGGTAATGCCAAGAGATCAGCAGATGATGACCATCACTGTGCTGACAAACTGGGGTCCTCTGTTGGAAATGACTAGGTCATTTCACCCGGGTGTTTGTGCCTTCGGCACAAATCATTGTATTTTCTTCAGTACAAATTAAGTCTCATTTTCTTACTATGATGTTGGTTGTGCCTTTGGCACAACTTATCAGAACTTTAGGTTACAATGTAGTTCAAAATACTGTTTAAATAATAAAGTGATTGCAAAAGTATAACACAAATCATATTTCCAAGCTTCTAAATACTTCATTCTAAACTACATTCCTGACTTTAGTATGTACTTGATTGTTTGGATCATGGGGAAAGAGAACTTTGATGTTTCTAGGGTGGGTACAATGTGAAAGGGCCACATAGAGTTGACCATGAGAGAAAACAGGTGAACTCAAGTTGAGACCAACATGGTTGAGTGTTTGACCTTGAGACTTGTTGATGATCATTGCATAGGTGTTACGACTTGTTCTTTCTTTTTCACTTCACTATATGCTTTTCTTGTACTCATATCGAACTCGCCTGTTCGATCCTCTAAGTGGACTATATTTTCCTTATCGCTGACTCACCTACACTTACTCTTATCTCACTTGCTTCGTCAGCGATTACTTCCTCCACCTTCCTTTTTGTTCTATCACCTTCTATGCCTGCCCTAGTTATGCCTGCCCTAGATCTTGTACTCGGGTATATAAACCCGCTATACCAATCCCTTGTACTTTAGCTTAGATCTCCTCGATCATCATCTCGAATCTACTTCGTTGTCTCAAGCTCCCTCTGGCCCTTGACCAGTTGCTTTGAACCTTGAACCTTCGAAACCCTTGTGTTCCTCTACGGAACGTTCTCCTTGGACTTCGCGCTACCATTAAGTGCACGCTATCTCTTTGAACCTTAGAATCTTAGTCTTTCAAGGCTACGCTCATCCCTACCCGGGCCAAGCGTAACAATAGGCTAGATGGACAGGAAACTGCAAGTGACAAAAAGGAATAGGAGAATCCTCCAAACCACTATCAAGGGCCATGTGAGGAATGAAGACCACATTGTCATTGCCATTCCCACCTAACACATGACACTTCAGGATACATCTGGTAGACCTGATGAGCCTCAAGCGAGTGCCATTATGAAGACCATGGATGGGATCCAGATTGTGCAACAACATGAGTGGGGCACCATCCTTGAGCTCCAGCTGGTGAAGGGGAAATCCAGAGGGGTTGAATGTATGCAGAACTTCAGGCTGGACATAGTCATGTTCTCTATCAGTGACAGAGTCTGCACTAAAGTAGGTTATCTTCTCCTGAGGTGCAATGGAGTTAAGAATGGTGGAGTTGATCTCATGGACCTGAACATTTCTGGGAGTAAGAATAGTGCGATCCAAGAAGTACTGATCAGGAAGGGGTTGATTCTGGATTCTGGTCAGAAGCTGAGAGTAAATGGCATTGATGAGAGATCCCAAGTCTTCACCACAATGCATGTGATCCAGAAGAGTTATATCTCCATCAGTAATACCAATGTAAAGAAGTTGTTGTGCCCAGTGATCAGATTCTGGATCTTGTCCAAGATGCATGTTTTGAAGAAGATAGTGGATAGACATACTTGCCCTGCATTGAACATGAAGATGTTCAATCTGATGACATGATATGCCTGGATATTGAGCAACAGGTACAGGTGGATGATTCTAGAAGCTTAATTGAGTATTTTATATTATTTTAAAAGTCACAAAAACTTACCACCAAGGTATTTGACATGGGCATTGGAGCCACAGGACGGGTTTGATGATGGGAAGGAGGAGAACCAAGAACACGTCAATCATGCTCAGCCTGACAGCGGGAAGCTCGGGAAGAAGTAGGTGGAGTAGCCCTGATATATATGTTGCATCAGCATTAATACAAATTTTGTATGCTGAGATACATACATTTTTCAAAGAAGAAATGGATGACCTAAAGGGAGTATGTAACTACACATTGAATTTCTCTTTTTATAGAAAAAGAGTAAAAGGACGGGCTAATCCCAGTGTTGAGCTATCTCGTGACATGAGATATGATGACATGACAATAACTATAATCACATAAACAGTAGATGTTATCGATGCATCTTACATAGCAGCCTCTAGTGCTCTGCTAATATGCCTCCTTGTGCACTATGGGGAGAACAACTTTATCCTTATTTAATACGGCGGACAACCATATGACTACACGTAAGTGTGTATGACTCCAAGTGTCAAGTGCTTGGGCACTGTCTTGAGGCCACTTAACCCTATGGCCTGGGTGTAATATGAGAGAGCAAAGAAAGAATGGGGGAAAAAGATGATGGTGGAAGGAAAGAAAGAAGCAAAAGCAGTGCAACAGAGGTCATCATGGATTAATATATCCATCATCAATCTGTCATCTAGTATGATTGTGATTGTGATTGTGTGATTGTAATCAAAGCCATCATTTTTTTTTGGAATTCACTAATATACAAACTGTTATGAAATTAAAGCAGTACAGTAGGACTAATTTTTGCAAATGTTTTGGTGGGTTTTTGAGCATAGTTGGCATTTTTTTTTGAGTTGTGTGTGGTCAGTCAGTCACGCTGTGAGTGGACAATAGCTGAGATCAAAATGCCACATGGTTCATGTCAACCAAAAAAGGAAAAAAACGTGGGGTAAGCGAAATACATGAGAAAAGCATCAGATAAAAGTTTGTAAGTCCATTCTCCACTCACTTTAAGATAGTGGATGGAAGACCATAATGCTTCCAGATGTGGTTTAGATATAGTTTAGCTGTATCAAGCACTGTGGCAGTCTTCGTGCAGGGAATGAGTTCCACTTTCTTAGAGAACCTGTCAACTACCACCAGGATAGAATCATAGCTTTGGGATAGGGGGAGATCTGTTGTGAAATCTGCTGAGATGTGTTCCCATGGTGATCAGAAATAGGAAGTGGCTGTAGTAAGCCAGCTGGTGTCTGATTGGTCCCTTTGAACCACTGGCAACAATTACATCAAGCAAGATAACTCTTAACAAATGTAGCCAATCCTGGCCACCAAAAGCTGCACTGCAGCAAGTCTAGTGTCTTATCTGAACTGGCATGTCCAGCCATAGGGGTGTTGTGGTGAAGCCTTACAA
>JBBPNA010000623.1:0-14917 GCA_038090555.1 Boletus subcaerulescens | reverse complement strand
GAGGCGCGCATGAGGCGCGTCGCATGTTAATCTAGAGCGCGTCACTGCAAGATCAATATCGTGGGAGAAAGTTGGGCTTTGTGGGAAAGTAAGCGAGTGAGCGAACATAGGGGCTATTGGAGTATTTAGTGAATTGTGAGTGAATGAGCGTCTGGAAAAATAAGGAAAAATAGGGGAAAACAGATGTTTCGCGGGTTTGTAGAGCCAATGATGGAGAATGGGCACGAAGTCGGGTGGAGACACTAATAGCCACACAAGTGACAAGTAAATACGCGTGAGAGAGCACTTGGCGCTCCTCTACCACAGGGTCATTTCTCGTCTAGTTTCTTTGTGGGCCTACACCCCGTCGACACTCAAACATGGATGGACAGCGCAAAAGTGGTCATTATGCCCATGCCGAGGCAATTCTTGGCTCAGAATTTGTCGGCCGCCTTGCGGATACCAGAGTCTTGTTAGTCGGGGCAGGTGGAATTGGATGCAAACTCCGTCAGTCTTTGTTTTCACCACGAAACCGCCTTTCTGACGCTCGTTTGCATGCAGTCAAGAACATCGTCTTGACAGGCTTTGGTCACATCACGCTCTTGGACTTGGACACCGTAGACCTCTCCAACCTGAATAGACAGTTTCTCTTCAAGAAGAAAGATGTCAAACAGAGTAAGGCCGTGGTGAGCACGCCACTGCTTGACTCTTCTGCAGCCGTGCTCAATCAGCTCCCTGTTTCAGGTCGCAGCTCAGACAGCCGGCGCTTTCAATCCAAACGTTCGTATTCAACCCATCCACGCAAATATCAAGGAGTCCCAGTTCGACGTCGAGTGGTTCCAATCCTTTGATATTGTCCTGAACGCCCTCGACAACCTTGGTGAGTGGATCCATGCCACCACTCCCCCACTTCATGACTTGCTGTGAGCCAGACGCGTGCCGACACGTGAGCAAGATGTGCATAGCAGCTGGTATACTGCTCGTCGAGTCGGGTACAGCTAGTTATCTCGGTCAAGTTCAGCCTCTGCTTAAGGTTCGTCCTTTTACCTGGACCACCCGACTCCACCCACCTCGGTATTAGGATTGTACGGAGTGTTCTGACTGCATACCGAAACCAGCCTCAAAATTGTTCCCTGTTTGCACGATCCGATCCATGCCTCCACAGCCTATACACTGTATCGTCTGGGCCAAAAGTTATCTCCTTCCGTGAGTTGCCGAGTAGATTAATTACTCGTTATTGACTGATATAATCGTTGATAGGCAATTATTCGGAGAGGACGAAGACGGGAGTACCGAATTAGACGAGGCCGAGAAGCAGGGCGAAAATGGTTGGTATCTCTCATTATGCCGGATCATCGCGCCAATAGCACAAGAGATAGCAGCTTTGCGGAAAGAAGCTTTGGCTTACAAGGCTGTTCGCAATGCATTACGCTCACAACAGACGACTGACGACGCGGCCAAGACTGTTTTTGAAAAGGTTCGTTTCGTATCCGGGGATGCGACTCGTGCTACTAAGTTTATGGCATGCATAAGGTCTTCGATGCGGATATAAAAACCTGTTGTCCATGGCGGATATGTGGCGTTCAAGAGAAAAGCCGACACCCCTCGATTTTGACACCATCTTGGATGAAGAACCCACCAAAATTGCAGCATCATCCTCGAATTCTAAGGGGGCAGGTTAATGGTCACGCTAATGGGGACGCCGTGAAGCCGTCGTCGTCGGATGGAAATGGTGTATTGAAAGATCAACGTGCGCTGACACTTCGAGAAAACCTTGCTCTTTTCGTGTCAAGGTATGCTCTCATCTCACTGCAAAGTTTGACCCGAGACGCCTAGTACCAACCGCTTAGCATTGCATGTGCGTGCTGGACAAGAAACCATCGCGTTCGACAAGGATGATGACGACACTCGATTTCTACACCGCTACCTCAAATCTCCGTTCAACCGCATATTACATTGAGCGAAAGACACGCTGGCAAGTCAAAGGTGCAGTCTTTCCCAGGTCATGGTTTACGCTTCGTTGACATACATCGGCAGAAATGGTCGGTAACATCATCCCCGCTATCGCGACCACAATGCTATCATATCGGGACTGATTGTTCTACAAGCACTGCACCTCTTGCGTAAATCTTACACCTCGCTCAAAAATGTGCATTTAGAGTTTAAACCGGCTGTTCCCCTCAGCACGGTCAACCTCTGTCCTCCCAACGGATCTGCCGAGATGCCTACCCCAAAGTGCAATGCCATCCTTCGCATGTCACGCTCAGCGGGTTGGTAAACGGTATTCTCAGGGATGGTGAAGGGGAGGATAGAGGCACCGGGAAATGGGACGTCAGTGTATATGAGGACAAACGCGTGCTGAGCGACCCAGACTGGGACGACAGTGACGACCGGACATTGGAAAGTCTAGGCGTGATGAGGGGCAAGTTTTTGACGATCGTGGACGAGGAGGGGGAGTGGGGGACGATTGCAGTGGCCCTGTGCGAGCTTCCGTGAGTGTGTTGATATGTCGGACGTGCCCTTTTGATGATTGGGTATTTGTGATAGGCCGAGTCATCCGACGGATGCACCGGCGTTGATATTGCCGTTGTCATTACCGAAGCCGCCGTTCAATCCTCGACGGCCCATAACTCCGCCTGCACCATCATGGAAGCGGACTGCACCCGAGGACGACGTCGCCGAGGTGGAGTCTCAGGCCAAGCGAGCAAAGACAAATGGAGCGTCATCAATAGAGCTCAGGAGTCCAAGTAAGAAGAAGCGGCTGGAAGAGGAAGGGCTGGTCATGTTGGACAGTGCCACGGACAAGATGGACAATGGCGATGTCATTGAGATAGATTGAGCATTCGCCGTTGACGTTTAAACAACGTTGACCTGTACGGTTCTTGTCTCTGTCTAGTCGTCGTCGGTGTTCTTTGTTGTCATATTGTTATCATTGCTAATGGCCTATCTCGCATGTGGGATGTCGTATGAGGTGTGTTAGCTTACTTTTTTTCGTTGAGAGGGGGTGATTTGGCTGTCTTTTCTAATAGGTGACGCAATCGACAAGATTTGCGGGGCTCATGCATCTATCCATGACGACTTCGAGGGCGTATGCCAATGTCGTTCTAGATTCATACTAATACTCGCCCGAGCGATGTTGCCGTCTAAGCCGCGTATTCGAACAAGTTGTTCGTCGCTGTGGATAAGTACAATACCATTGATGAATGGGCCATAACCAAGTCAAAGTTCAACGTTCAACTTGTACAAGGGTCAAAGTATGCGTGCGATGTGTCGACATCATCCTTGGATACATTGGATGACGATTTACGCCTGTGAAAGATAGGTGCACTGTAAATATGTCGCCATGATATTCCAACATACTATACCATCTCGTTGGAGATGGTATGGTGTTTGCTTATAAATGTTTGTCGCAAACCTCTCGGCTGTTTGGGGTTATCACAATTTTGCAATTTTGTGACCAGTGTGTGGCCAGGCTGACAGCCGCAGATACATGGCGCTGACGCCCATCGATGATACGGCCAGCTGAGCTGCCATAGAGGCAAGGTGTCAACAAGATGTCGACAAGGTGTCAGCAAGGTGTGGTGTGGAACAAGGCGTCGACAAGGCGTCAGCAAGATGTATTTGGCACCAACGAGAGGTAGCTACCTACAAAAACAACTGCGTTGCTACCAACTAGTAAAGTGGAATAGGTACGACGTGACAAACGCGTGACATCACCCTTCGGCACGGAATTTCACGCGTTCCTCTCGAAATCCTTCCTCTTGCCATGCAACGCGTACCCACAGCATACGATTTTGAAGCAGGTCTTCGAGACATTGACCGCCGAATGGTGAGCTTCGAACCTGATAGCTTCAGTATCGAGGAGGCATGGGAGGGAAGCGACTCGTTGGGAGAGGAAAACCCCATCGAAAACGTCACCAAGGCCCAAAGCAGGGTAAGAGCAGAACACGACTTACTGGATGTGACTGATGTCATTTCAGCTACAATGCAGGAAAAAGGCAGAGAGGGGCAGGGTAAGGGCGCGCAAAGCAGAGGAAAGCGGCATACCTGTCAAACAAGTGGCATGGACGCGCCGTAGCGTCATTGTACAAACGAACGCGGTGATGTCAACCGAAGCAACAGAGGTGGACTTGAAGGTAGCCGAGGGCGGCTGGGTTGGGTCGCAAAAGAAGGCGGCGAGTAAGCCTTCGAGCAACGTGCAGACCCTACTCGACAAAGGCTTCCGCCTGATAAAGTGGGACGGCAGGTGAGAGCTTCAGCACAGGTCATATGGCCGCTCACACGCACCTAGGGAGCCCAAGGCCGTCGTTGACAAGGTCGGGCGCATCATCGCCGTTTTGGCCAGAATGCCTGGCGGTTCGTTTCAGGAGGCGGTCACCGATGCGATGGCGGCGTTTGAAGCACAGGGACAGCGGTTGGCTAGTGAAGGGGGCGGCAATCTGAGGGGCCAATTCCATCAAGCCCTCGCTGGTTTCTCACATGGAGGAGGCACAGAGGTGAGTTGGCCTTTCTGAAAACACTTCGTTTCTAACAAAGCACCAGCGGCCAACGGCGACGTCCACACCGACGGCGTACAGCCATGCAAGCAAAGCACTGTCGAGCAATCCCACCGTCATAAGGCTGGCGCGCTTTCAAAACCGTAAGTACAACTTCGCATAAAAAAATGCGAGGCTGACAACCTACCCAGAAGCCTTCAAAACATATTTCCCAGCTACTCATACGTACTATGAGACAAAGATGCTGTGCATCAAACAGCACCACCCATCACTGAAGTTCCCTTTTGTAGATGCCTTCCCATCTGCGGTGTTCAACATGGGGCCGCAAACAGTATGCAAACCACACAAAGACGCGAGGAACCTCGCATTTGGCCTCTGCCCTGTTACAGCCCTGGGGGATTTCAATCACCAAAAGGGAGGCCACCTTGTCCTCGAGGAACTAGAGCTTGTGGTCGAGTTCCCATCTGGCTCAACAGCGCTTATACCTTCCGCGGTTATAACCCACTCAAACACAACCATCGGGACAAATGAGAAACGCTACTCATTCACGCAATATGCCTCAGGAACCTTGTTTTCATACGTTGAAAACGGTATGTGTACAGACAAGGAGTTTCTACGGGAAGCGAGTAAAAAGCAAAAGGCAGAGTGGAAGGGAGAAAGGGAATTGAGGTGGGCAAAGGGCCTCGCGCTGTTCCCATTCATTGATAGCTACCAGTGATGCCTTTGTAAACTCATAGATCGTATTACTGCACTAAGATGCGTAGCAATACGCTTTACGCGTCAACAAGGATTTGTCTAGAGTGTCGACAAGGGTCATAAGTGAGCGGGTTAAAAACGCGTCAGTCCACTGTGTTTCGTTGGACTGACGCGTGTGTACATTCATAGACCGCATTGCTACACTAGGACGCGTAGCAATACGCTCGACGCGTCAGACCAGCGGGAACACGTGGTGCGGCATTACTACACAAGTGCAAAGGGCGTCAGACATACGTGAACGCGCCAACACGGCTGTACATTGATAGGTAAACTAGGACGCGTAGTTTTACGCGTCAGACGAACAGGAGTGGTTACTAGCGTGTTATACATACGCAAACGCATCAGTCCACTGCATTTCGTTGGACTGACGCTTTAGCAAACGCGTGCGCGGTGAATGGCCGTTTGACTGACTGCCGACGCACCCGGATGTGCTGCCGCGTATCTGGCGCGAATAAATTCCAGCCGTTATGTTTTAAGCAGGGTCTGCCTCTAGGAAAGGGTAACTGGGTGCCCGCCTGCAGGCTTTTTTTTTGGGTTCGAAACGTTTACGTTAGACTTTTGGCTGGGATCCAGCAGGCCAGGCCTCTGGACACCAGGATGATGCAGTTGCATTCACCCGCTTTAAAAACGGACGGTAACCGCCGTCCAGCAGGCCAGGGCCGGCCCCTCTGGACAGCGGATGAGTTACCTGGCGGCAACATTGGGTCCAGCAGAAAAAAAAGCATGGTAACCGCCGTCCAGCAGGCCAGGGTCGGCCCCTCTGGACAGTGGATGAGTTACCTGGCAGCAACAGGCCCATCTGAACAATGCCCGAAAATAAAGCCCACCTGGCGGCAGGACTTTGCTTACGAGCGGTTCCATGCGGCACGCCCACCTGACGGCAATGCGGTAACCGCGTTTGGAACAGACCTCAAGCTTACAAAAGCAGCAGCACCCTTTGGCATACGCCAGAGGGTGGAGGTCTTTGTGCTTCAGTCGCTTGACAGCGAAGCGGCACAAGAAAGAAGCGCATCAAAAATTCCGTTTAAGTACATACATGTGTACAAACACTACCAAACAAGAGCCACATCAGTCAACTCAACTGATGAAAGAGTCTAGCAGATAAAACGTCGCTACAAATGGCCCGATCTCGCAAGCATCGAAGCAAACCGATCAAGGAGTTCAAAATCCCATCAATCCGTACAGACATGGGTGAGGACGAGTGGGAGGAAAACCGAGAAGGTGTCATCTGGTACGGCATGCCTGAAGAAGGTCGCTATCGCCGACCTGACGGGGGGCGATACAAGCGCTGTAGAATCCCGGCTTACGGCTCTAACAAAGATCTACTAGGCTACGTCCCACTCCCTTCGAGATATCGTTCCGCGTGGGTCCATCTTTGCAAAAATGTGGTCTTTCACCTCTGCTCCTGGAAAGTTTGGGTTGCAGAAGCAAAGGAGGAGGGTTCGATCGTCCCAAAGCCCTTGCTGGAAGAGCATGTGAGGGACAGCGGAACTAAGCTACTGCAGTATCTGTCAATCCGTCGGATGATCGTCGAGGAACTGTTGCGTATGGAGATGGGCAAGGCCGACGAAGAAGAACTGGAAATATTTGACGAATACCTGATCCGAAACGCAAACGACTGGCTGTGGACTGAGAGCAGCAACATTCCTCGCGGCGATCAATACCTACTCGGCTTAGATCCTGTTGACGAAATGAACGAGGGGTCGTTCGGTGAGCACCATTGTTTCGATCCCGCGTTTAACGACGAACCGCCATAGGTCAAAACTATATCCCCAAATCGATAGACAAGGACGGCGAATGGGAGCACGGCTCGGCCCCAGACTACACGGAGGAGTGGTGGATGCATCTTGGAGCCCTAATTGCACTCGCGAACAACCCGAAATACCGGGATAAGATCGCAGAGAGACCCTGGAGAGAGAACCAGGAAGCTCCTTCGGTATGGCACGAAGGCCAGGAGCCTATAGTGGAATTCCTCAGCGAGGAAGAGGACAAGTCAGCTGAGAAACACATCAGGAAGAGTTTGGGCGGGTAAGTCGTTTTATTTCACTAAAGCTCTGACTGACGTGGCTGTAGGCAAGCGAGGTGAGGTTGATGCACAGGGTTCGTCGGCATCAGACTGATGTTTCACAGCGACGCAGGAGGCGAGCGTGGCCTGGACAGGGGCGAAATGGAAGTGGACGAGCAGGGGGGGGGGCGAGCAAGCGTACGCGTCACACTCGCTGGAGTCTTCGGCGCTGATGTTGCTTAGACCGCAAGCAACCTCGGACTCTGCGATAGACCCAGCGATTCTCGCCGAAGAGCAAACTAACCAGGGGTAGGTTGCGGTAAAACGTACAGCATAACCATCTGACCAGGCGATAGGCGGTTGGACAACCCGACAACGCGCAAAGCCGTGGAAGACTACGTGAGGGGGGAGATAGAAATCCCGGCGGTCCAAGATCGCATCCAGAGCGCGCTGGGAAGAGGCTACAATTACGCGATCTGGGAAAAGGCTGTACAACAGCTGTACAGGGAGGCGGAGGAAGAGGGCGAGCGGGGGACATTGACGGCAGATGAAATGTTCAACCGGTTCATAGCGCCAGAACAGGACCACCTTGATAATTTGGTGAACATGAGGAGCCGCCAAATGCGACTGTAACCTACCCGATAGTCACCTTGGTTCATCGCTTTATGGAAATACGTCATTTTTGCGCCCACTAAGATCAATTCTGCAGTCCACCGAACATATGCTATAATTCCTCAGTTCGTATTACCTCGTTTACTAAGGTCACTCCAGTTGGAATAAGCGGCTGTGACATCTACCTATTTTCTATCCGTTTCTCCCCATGATTGTACCCGGTTCTTTCTGTTTCTATTATACTACTATACATTCCTGTTGTTATTCCTTATTTTAAAGCTCTTTACTACTTTTTATTACAGCCCACCAAGCTGCTGTTTCTTTATCTAATGTGTTCAACCGCTCGTCCTCCTCCCGTAGATGTTCGTTTGGATGTGTGGTAAACGGCCTCTCGTCGAATTCTCTCAACAACCTTATGCTTTGGCGCCCTCGACTCCGTGACGGTATGTTGAAGCCAACAAACGCCATATCTTCAATGCTGTACGTACGTAATGCAGATGATCTGCCCTTGAGTCCATACAAGAAGAGGCGTTTAGGTTGTAAACCTTTGTTGGATAGCGGTGGCGAACTTGATTCCAATACTGCAGCTTCTTCCCCTTCGACTCAAGGCAAGCTTTTTATTCATCACTTCAATATGCTTCTCACTGCTTCTTTTATTTTCGTTAGTCATCTAAACGAAAAAAATTACTCCCTTTCCGTTATTTCCCCTACTATGTCTACAGTCTTGTTTGTTCAACTTTTTAATGGTCATTTTCGATGTGTTGTTTTACTATCTCGTTTTTTTAACGACATATTTGATTTGTAATGTGCTTTCTCTCTGTTATTTGGTTTATTCTGTTTGCTCTGTATTGCTCGTTTACTAAGTTAAAATTCATGTACTTACCCTACTCCCATTACGAACTTGCTAAACTCATTCAACGTGGTAAATAAGGTTTCTGCCAGTGACACGCGGGGCGCTCACCAAGTAGTAAACATGCGGCGTAAAGTTTAAAGGTCCGACGATGCAATGGTCAAAACCCCCCAGCAACAGCAGAAACGGCGCCCCTCCCCATATGAGAAAAGAAAGGAAGTCGAGTCGTCCACCGCGGTTATAGTGGTCCATAAGCGACACTGTAGCTTCTGCGGCGGGAAAACAGGGGCACGGGTACGCAATTGCATTCAGTGTAGGGCAGTTGTATGCGAATAAGATTCGCCAGAGAGCAGAGGGTGTATAGGGTTTGGAACCGTCTGTGAGCTGATCCCGTTCTTGTGCGAGCAGGCAGGATGGAAGAGCGCAACTGAGCCAGGCACCAACCCGGCGGTGAGTCTGCAAAGCGCGTAGTCTGTTTATACCGCCTGACGGCTGCAGTACGGTTTTATGGGCTACGGGGAGCGCAAACATGCCAGGCTCGATTGGCCGATGGTGGTTGTGACCCTCGAGCTTCCAGGAAACTGCGATACCTTTATATGAGGCGCACTTGCCCTCGACGTCAAACACCTTGGAAACGAGAATGTGAGTAAGCTAGTTTCGAGCGGATCTACTTACTCAATGCCAAATGCAGTCAAGAACGCTGCATGCCCTGTTAAAAGAGGCTGGTAACGCAGCAGCACAGAAAGAAATGGACGAAGCATGCGCATTCATGCAAGCCTCGATCCGGAGTGGTTGGCCCGCCAACACGTTTGTCGTCGTGGACACGCACACGGAAACAGATACCGGTTATTTGCAATATGGAGGAGGGAAAACGCAGCCTGAATTTGCACCACCCTCGGAATTAATAAGCGGGTACTGCGGGGGGGTGATGTTGGAGAGGATGGAGGCAGCGAGTTTCGCTGCGCAGCAAAATGGTGCCAGCGAAGCCTCTGGTTGGTTTGATGACTTGGGGTACTGTCGCAGCGGGTGGAGGATACTGATGCTGGCGACGTGCGGGCAGACGTTTCGAATGGACAACAGCTTCATCGATGCTAAGAGAATGGTAGAAAGGTGCGCTTCTTTCATTAAACTGGCTCCAGTGAATCACAGCAAACCATAGAGGCACATTTGATTTGGTGCTGGGCTTTGGCGGTCGAGCCATGATTCCAGGCCAGATCAGACCAGTTCTCAGCGCGCTGGTTGAGCGCCTTGGTGTGAACAAACGCAGCGTTGGTCTGTGGAGCGCTGTCGTCGACGTAGTGTCTCAAGAACTTGACCTACTGCAAGCAACAAGCGTCGTCGCTATATACCGAGAGTGAGGGTCCAGTGCGGTGGAGTGTCGAGAAATTGCGCTGCATACGCCTGGGATGAGGCCATGGGGTGTTGAGTTTGCGTCGTGTGGAAAGGTTGGGTGTGCGCCCAAGTGGTACGAGTTTCATATGTGAACAAATGGCCAAGGAATAGGGGTGCAGTGTCGACGGTGTGGCTGGATGTCTGAGGTTGTCACCAAGGCAGACGTGCAGGAATACGTGTTTTCTTTCAACAGCATGGCGCCAGATGTATACTGGCACACATATCCGACTTGCACAGCATTAGCTGCTATTTTTGTCACCACTACAAAGCAAAAGTGACCTTGATACGTACTTCTATAGCAACCACAGCCATGTTTTCCACCTTGCAGATACCCGAGAGTAGAGAGAGACTGACGCTAAAACTCGGCGAGTAGGCGGACTGCCAAGAGAGGTCTTGTTGCTGACGGCGTACCTTCAGTTGTGCCATTGAAAGCTTCTCATAATTTTTGCAGCTTTTGTGGGGATTTGGCCGATGAAACTAACTTGCTGGAATGTGTAGAATGTAGGGCGAAAATGTGCCAACAACCTGGGAGGTCTGCATCAGGGTGTATTGAATTCGACACGCTTAAACCATCCCAAGGCTTCTTATGCCTCACGTGTCACCAAAGCCGAGCAAGAAAGCTGGCGGACAGCAGAACGGGGGGTAATCAGCTAGTTCCAGTAAGAAAGGGGCCGCGATTCGCTTGTAAATGCTTACCTGTCTCGCAGTATGGGTTCAGCGGCTACAGCGAGAGACGGCATTCAAAGATGACATGGCTGCTGGCTCTTGTGGTCATCGAATTGAGCAGCAGCGGCAGCGTCATCCAAGAGGCGCTGTGGCTTGATCTGAAAAACGAGTACTTGCCCAACAAGGATTGCGTACGCACCGTGGTCTGTGCATCTTTAGTTTGAAGCTCACAAAGACTCAGCTCCACCTCTCTGAATTGGACTTGGATGGTGATGCAGAGGTGACCGCAGACAAAGTGAGGTCTGCCTGCAGGTTTATCAGCCACTCCACCGGGTGGATGTTCCCAGCCAACGCGTTTATCGTATTGGACCTACCAGTGGACCCAAACTCTGGAACCTTTAGGGGGGCATTGGCCACAGAGCTGTTGCAGAAGGTTTGCGGGCCTGATTTGCAGCTTCGCATGCTACATGCCAGTGAAATCGCAAAAAAGGGGGTCCGTACACAGGACCACGTATGGTTCGATGACTTGATGTTTACTCGAGGCGGGTGGAGGGGTTTGGTTTTGGTGACGAATGGATGGATGTTGCGGCACCGGCGTCCATTTGATGATTTGGTTGCGCTGGTGCAGAGGTCAGTTTATAAACCTCTGAGTTGGCGGAATTCTGAGCGAGTTTTTTAGCGGGCTGTTTGACTTTGTCCTCGCTTTCGGCGCAACATCCCTATGGGCCGCAGACCTGAAGAAATGCATGAGCAGAGTCATCAAGTGCATCGGAGTTGACAAGAAAGGAGGGGTTTGGGATTCTGTCGCAAAAGCAATAGCTGAAGACCGAGCACTATTGCAGGCCACGGATGCAGTGGTGATCTACCGGGAGAGAGGCGACGAACAAACCATCACCAGGTGCATTGGTAAGCACCACCCCCCATTAAGACCGTGGGGGTTCCAGTTCCAGGATTGCGGGACTAGAGGGTGTTACCCTCAGGTGGCGGACCTTGTAGCAAAGAGCAGCCACAGCAAGATCCAGCTGGTCTGTCGGCAGTGTCTATGGAAGTCTGCTCTACTCAGTGAGCGTGATGTAGCTGGGTATTTTCATCCCGTCAGCAGCAAAACGCCAAGCGTATACTGGCACAATTTTCCACCCCCACTGGAAGTGAAGGAATTATTTATACGACTTACAGAAGAGAAGCGGGTTAGGTGAATGTGTACATACGTCTAACCCAATCTAGTACAAATGCTTTCCCACAATCACCTGTTTCCTACCTACAGCAACTGAACGCCATGCGCCGCGCACTAGGAAGAGAAGCGCAGAAGCAAGCAGCGCAGGTTAGCGGGTATGCCAGAGCTGTGCCTTCTGATCGAATTCGACGCCCTGCCTTGGATCCGCAAACAAGCGAGGGTGGTGCGGTGGTCGACATGCGTGCATTGCCTGATCTCCTTAAGCAGCACAGCTCAGCTTCCAACCAGTGACCTTATCGCCGTCCATCCCCTATGCCGACTTTTGCTCTTTATGCTGCCGTCGAAGCACATCGTTGTCCCAGTGCGCATCGTGCTCAATCCGGGTTTGCACATTAGACGCGCTGGGTGCCCAAGCATGTGTTGTTTCCAATTCGTCTTCCGGCGTTCTTTGCCCTGGTTGCGTGAGGAACCCGAAACAAACTCAAGGAACGGTGGCGGTGTACCAGGTATGTGCTCGCCTTATCGAAAACGTCGTTGTTAATCAAGCCCAGGATTCTGCCTTATGTTTTGCTGCTGAGAAACACGCCAAGATGACCTGGCTGCTGGCCCTTGTGACGCTGACGTTGGGTGCACCTGAAGATCAGTACCTTAGCGCAGCGCTAAGGTTACACCTCGAATACGAATTTCTGCCTCAGCGAGAAAACGTAAGGAAGACTGGGTTCCTATTTTTTGCTAGACTCACAGCTCCCCTGTTAGTTGTATTTTAATAGCGTGCATCTCGCCATTGGCGGGTCAGCCCGAACTCAAGCAATGCTTGCTCCTGCCATAGAATTCGTTGACCAAGCGCAGCATATCCGCCACCCTGCAAATAGATTTTTTGCCGTGCAAACTACGTATGATTCAGCCAGCAACTGCTGGGCGTATGGGGCAGACGGGCAAGGTTTGATGTACACTGCTCTTGCCGACCTCATCAATGGGTTTATCCCCCCCTCGCTCCTACTCCAACAGGACTCCAGCCCGGTGCGAGGTCACGGCGGGTGGCGCGGGCTTTTTCTGATCAGTCCCGCGCTTGTCTCTGCGGCACGGGGGCTACAGAACGACGCCTTGCTTTTATTGGAGGGGTGAGTGCTCAGATGCATGCGTACCAAACGCTTAGTGCTTTCACAGCAACCGCTTGGACTTTGTCGTTGCGGTCTCTCCACAGAGCCACACGGCACGCGATGCCTATGGGTTCATCGCTGATGTCATTCAGCGGGTGGCCCTTGATCTGCCAAATGCAAGAGGAAACGAAGTGGGCCTTGCGTCGGTATGGCATGCGGTTGCGTCTGCTGCGTTCGCCAGCCCAACCGTTGTCAGCCACGCACCGGTCACGGTCGCTTTTAGAGGCAATACACAGGTCGAGTGCCGTCGCATTGCGCGACACAACCCGCCTTTCACAGGCTTCGGGGTGGTGTTCAACTCCTGTCAAAAGGGGTGCACCGTGCAGCCGTCAGATATTGCGATCCGCACCAAAGGAGATTCCGTTCGGAGCGTGTGTCTAAAGTGTGGCTGGAAGTCATCACTGGTGCGGTCCTCTCAAATCGACGGACTGTTTGAACTGGGGTCGGGGCTGTTCTGGCATCATTTCCCCGCTTCTCACTCTCTGCGTAACTCCCTCGTGTCTTCCTCTAGTGCTCGTACTTCTTAGACCAATGTAAACTGATTTTGGACTGACACGCGCGGAAATACGGCTACTTGTACAAACTGCTACAGGAAGAACGCGGCGAGGGTTGACAAAGGGTGCAGAGTACAGACACCTGGTGTTCGATTCGTGCCAAAAGAGACGCACGGCGCAGCCTTTGAACACGCGGTGCGAGGCATTTGTCTGGCGTGCGGGTGAAAGCCGTCTGTGCAAGCCTTGCAAGTCGCATGGTTGTTATTTTGCCACCGCTGTCCATGATGCATACCTCGAGAATCAGTCATACGTATGGCATCGGCGGACGTGTTCATTGCATCTACGTTGCTGTACAGCATATGCAACAGCAGTGCAATGTTACGCATGCTCGAGTGCGGTTATGTCAGACTAAAACAGGGCATACGGCTAACGCGCAATGTTGCGTCAGTGGCAAAGACGGGGGACTACTGGCGGCCAATGGCACTAGACTGACGACGTTCTTCCAAGAAATAAAAACACAAAGCCTAGGATGCCGCAGCGTCTGGTATTAGGTATAAGGGCAAAGACCACTAGAAAAACTGACCTGAGCGCATACAGGCTGATACATCGAGGCGTCTTAGAGCATGATCTTTTCCCTATATATGATAACGTCCTCGACGTCTGGGTAGGGTACGCTAAATCCAGCGTGAGCATGGGTGCCTGCGCATATAGGAAGGTATCTCACCTGGGAAGCTGTCCAGCCCAGCGAAGCAAATGGTAGGTGATTGTAATGAGGTGGATGTGATTCAAATTCGGCACTGCAAGGTCGGCACTGTTACCCAGCCATTGGGCATAGGCTGTAACGACCGAGGTCTTCACTATGGTCGAGAGACGACGTAGTCTGAACGAGATGTCCTAGAGCACTTGCTGGAGTCCTATGTTGTTTGTCAATGAAGATCTATTAGGCTTGTAGGCCTTAAGAGAAGACTAGGGAACAATCAAGAGAAGAGTCGGGAAACAACAAGAGAAATAGACTAAGGTCTATACTACTAGAGTACGACTATATATACTAAGAGAGACCGTGCACAGACCATGCTGTGTAGAAGCTATAAGTAGTAAGTATCTCTGATACTGGTTACCATGAGGCAAGATAAGCATAGCCTAGATAAGAGGGGTTAATGCTATTGGACGATAAGGGAAAGTGAGTCAAAGGGAAAAGCATGAGGCGAGCATGAGGATGCAATGTGTACAACATGTGTTGCACAGCCGAGATAAGAGATAAGGTCATGTGACTGATCACGTGACTAGGCATGTGACTGCTGACGTGATAGGGATCACGTGACTTGATAAGATA
>JBBPNA010000622.1:0-14964 GCA_038090555.1 Boletus subcaerulescens | reverse complement strand
GGAAGGTGAAGGAAATGGGAATGAGGAAGATGAGGATGAGGGCAATGCCTCCCATGAGGAAGCGACTGCGAAGATTAAGTGATCAGATCACATAGATAATTACATAAGCTGCAGATATACCTTTTTCGTGCTGACGCAAATGACGGTGTGTGCGCGATAACACCTCCCAAGGAGAATCTTTTATGATGGCTTCAATACAACACGGATGGGCTCTGGCTTTTTTTTACATACTAACCAAATACGCTGGAACATGTAGGTACAGTCTGATCTAGTGGAAACGTTGTTGTTGAGATGCAGGAGTCATGAAAATTTTGCTGACGCAAGTGCCGGTGGATCACTGTATGTCTCGCAAAAAGTCATTGTTGGCGGTTGCGTATGGGTGAGCATCCGTTCTTCCTGACACGGGCTCTATGGCGTGAAGATAAGCTAGTTTGGGGTGCTTGTCACGTAGAGCAGTAGCAAGGTATGCAAACGTGGGTCAGGGGTCTGGCATATCCATGTCTGGAAAGACATGTAAATGAGCACAACCTGCGGATCAGCGCACGGTGCTCACCTTGCATAGTGTTCCAGGGACTGATACGAATACCAAGTCGGTCTTCCCCGACGGCATCGACAACTTCCCTCGTAAATCTCGTACGCCCCTCTTCACTTCCACCCCATCTGTCCATGCGTATGTTGGACAACGTCTGAAGGAATTGGTCAGGGAGGTAACCGTTGGCGCTGTGTATTTCTACCCCATCGAATCCAGCACCATGTACCGCATTGCTCGCTGCTTTCGCGTACGCGGCGATATAATCTTGGATCTCGGATTCGGTCAACGGACGAGGTGGCTTCGACTTTCCGGTCATCGGGACGGAGGATGCGGCGACGTATGGTGAAGGCGGATCCTGCTGCTCGAGGGAAATCTATGTCGGCGGTACGTCCAAGGGCCCAGAGTTGAAGGAAGATGTACGATCCCTTGGCATGGACTGCATCCGTGACCTAACGTGAATATCCGTGAGACGGGCTCTGAAAAGTAGTAATGAAGCGCATGCGTACCTTTTATGTGCTCGTCAGTGTAGATGCCTAGGACATGAGCATAACTTCCTGCACCATGAGAGATGGAGGTGGCTTCAGTGATAAGCAAGGTTCCTGGCGCGGAACCACGCTGAGAGTAGTAGGAGGCATGCTGAGGCCCGGGAACATGAGAGGCATATGCTCGGAAGCGGGTCAAAGGGGCAAAGACGACGCGGTGCTGGAGCGCCAATCGGCCGACTTTGATAGGCTTGAACAGTGCGGGGTCTGTTGTATAGTGGCCATGGCTGGTGCTAGTATGAGTTAGGAAGGTAAGAGTATTGTGGGCTGCTCGACTGGGATTCATCTTGGCGAGTGCCGATAGACAAACTGACGAGGTTTGAAAGGTGGGACATTTGTGAGGCTGCATGATGACTTTCAAACAGTTGGTCATTCTCCGAAGAGTACGACGATTTGTCCGAAACCCATGTTTTACGGAGGACATCCCTGGTTTGGGTCCTAGTTTGTCTGTGTTGGCGCATGGGCCTTGCCCTAGAGCTTAAAATATCGAACGTTGCATCCCGCCCCACACAAGGGGTCACTCGTCTGATTCCTGAGTCCCTCTCGCACACACCCGTCTTGCGACAGTCTGGATCGTACACACGACTGCTATCATTTTCGTTTCAGACTCAAAATGGTAACAGGAGGATGAGGTCCAGGAAAACCCTTCTCCACTGGAGTCGGGGATCCGGCTAATGACTTCAAGTTGACACGGGAGCCGAAATCCATGTTTTATGGAGGACATTCCGGTTTGGTCCTAGTTTGTCTGGATCGTACACACGACTGCTATCATTTGTGTTTCAGACTCATCCGACCTCTGCTAAAAGCGTGAGGCTGCGCGAGGCTTTCAGTGCCAAACTCCCATCTATATCTACTCTTGCTATGCACTTGAATCGCGCTCTCGTCTCCAACCTCTTGTTCGTTTCTGCGGTTCTCGCCGCAAAACTGGAAGACTGGGCTGGTGCTTATAAAGTGAGTGTGTTTCTTCTGGATCGTGTGTTGTTTGGTCTCATCTTGCCCCCACAGTCTCGTTCCCAAATGACTGAAGTCAGCGGCACGTTCACTGTTCCCCAGCTTCGTGAGGGTAGCATTGGCTCGGCCGTCGTAATCGGAGTCGGTCTCGACGGTAGTATATGGTGTAAAACTGGCGGTCTTTTCGCCGGAATCCTAATGAAAAAAACCTCCGAAGATGGGTTTGATGCCGCAGGTAAGTTAACATTAAACCCATGCATCAGTAACCTCTCACTCTTTCATGGATAGCTTTCGCAGAGTTCTGGCCCATGGCCTACGACTATGATGATTTAGACTCCCGGTCGATCATAATCTCCTCCGGAGATAGAATTCAAGTTACTGTCAGTCAGCTGGAAGATCCCCTAAAGGGTAGATTCGTCGTGAAAAATCTCAAGACTGTCAAGACCTGGTCTGTCGAATTCAAAAGCTCTGCAAAATTTCCGCTCTGCAATCATTATGCATACTGGATCGTTGGAAAGGTCGCAGATGGTGGTCTCACGCCCCTTCCCAACTTCGGCAAAGTGACCTTTACAGACCTCTCATATGTAGTCGGAGGCAAAAACGTCAAGGTTACCACCAATAGAATGATTACCGAAACTTTTGACATTCACGAAGGCGTTGATATGACACATACCGCCTTGTATAATCCCAAACAGGGAGTATTACCAATTATTGTTTATGTATATTTTGCGGGCCAGGGATAGAGTGGTGGCTACTATCTTTTCAGTATTCCGTCTGTAGTTTTATCAATTCCCCACTTTTCCTCTTAATTTATACACGGGAAGGTGTGATATTAAGTGCTCTACAAACTGAGCAACAAGTCTTATTTTTTGAGCTACTGTGTCGACCCACGGCAGGATGCCGGTGCAACAAGTGCAAATGGGTACTGTAATGACAAGCCCGGTCATGCTCAGTCACGCTCGGGGCATTGAATCTCCACTTTGGCAACCACTGGCCTAGTGTCGTCGCCAGTGACCAGTGCGAAGGATTGGTGGTAGATGAACTATGTAGGCCAATATGTATAACTAAGTGTGCTATGTACTTGTTACATTAAGTGAATGGAGCTATGTTTAGTAACAATTGAATGAGGTCAATGATGGTCCTGCCTTGCCTGAGTGTAATATGGTATGTGAATTGATAGAATTGTGATGCAAAAGTATCAGATGTGGAGTTGAAGGGCCCATCCCAGGGTAAGGAACATTGGTTGTGGGGGCAAATGGTGGACGTTCAACACGACTGAGCATGGTATTTGTTGGTGCAGGGTGAGGATTGAATATATGGTATGTACTGGTGGGGACATGGTGGTTGTGACCATAAGTGAGTAGAGGCTGCTGGTTTTCAATGGTGACGGATGATGAAGGTGATGAGTGAGGGGGATCTGCGACAAATGGTACTGCAGCTGTTTTTGAAATGCCAGATGGAGACCTACCAGTGTTGAGTGGGGCGGACGTGCTGCAAGCTGCAGTCTGAACAGCCATGGTAGCTGGGCATTCCTTGAAGTTGTATGAGTTGTACAGCCCAGCAAACCAAGGATCGTGTTTGCACTGGGCAGCAGTTTCAGATGATGTCTTCTTGATTGATTCAACGAGGTTGGGGACCATTTCACCGAGCGGGATGCAAAGAAGTGAAGCAATATCTTCAAGATCAGTCTTGCATTTCCCTTTGAGGCTACCTGTCAACTTGATTGATGGATCAGCTGCCTGATGAACTTGCCAGTTGGCAGTCTCCCGCTCAACCCTTGCCTTCTTGGCGAGCTTTCTTGTTCAGCATGTTCCCATGTCTCCGCGTCTTGTCTTTTCTGCGAAAACATGGTTTCAAGTAGAGTTTGTTTTGTACACCTGCCCATGTCATGCTGTGCATCAGTCCATCCACTGATTTTGTGGTCTCATCTCATCTGGCACACAGATAACTGATCAGAGGGTGGTAGGAGCTGTAGGATGACATTCCTCTGTGTATTCCTATAATTCATGGCCTAACAATCTGATCTGAATATTATGATCGTGAAAAATGTGTTATGGTAACATGTTCTCATGCACAATGTTCCATCCATGGCTCACTTCCTGCTCAAAAAACATGCCCTGTATTTACATCCACATACGTGCCTACTGTTACAGAACTCCTCAAGATTTTCTCATATTTTTATTGGTGGTGTGTAAGGTGGATCAACCTGAGGAGTGGATTTGTCATTGCAATACCCACTTGTCATATCCGTACCAATGATAGTATTTACTACTTGGGAAGGGCCGACTTCAGTTGGCATCAACCACCTCTTCCTGGCACATCAGGAAAATAACACATTGCTTAGTTAAACTTTGCATGACTTATATGTACTTATATGGAACTCAGACACCAAGTCGCAGCAAGTGAAGTCACACTTGTGTAAGTAGATCTCATTCATGAATTTAACTTGAAAACCACTTATTCTGACTTATCAAAAATGGCACAGCATGATGATTTGATTCAGTGGCAATGAAAAATCACAGCAAAAGTAAAAATTAAGTAGGTCTTAAGGAAAGCAATACTACAACCTAGTAGCAGTAAGTGTGGATGTCCGGCAATGGGAAAGCATGCACTAAGTGAGCGGCAAGGTCGGAATAAGCAGAACACGGCGGACTGCAGTGAAAAACACACAGAAATAAAAGGGGAAATAGATTACTGGTGGTGAAGGGTATATCGCAAGTGACTCGCAACATATCATGATGATTGGGACAGTTGCTTTGAGTTGGAGCACTGGCAGTAATTCTGCGGACAAATGTTGTCAGTAAAGCCAGAAATTGTCAGCATTAACTTACAGATCATAGAGTACTCATCCATTGAGTCATCCACAGCCTTTGAATCTGCCTCATCGAGCCATGCAACCCCAGATAACTCTATGATGTCCGCAATTTGCTCTGGGGTTTGCCTGCCCACAGCTGTTGTCAGTTTGCATGTGACAGTTGCTCAGAGAATGAGCATGCTGCCATGCTCTCCTTTCCTGATGCTTTGTTGAGGCGGACCAGCATGTGTATCACAAGCTTGCCTTTCAAAGAGCTTGCTGAGGCTGAATTAACTTCAATCTCACCATGATGGATGAGGTGAAGCGCACACTCGAGCTAGATATCAGTTTTGATAAGTATTAGAGTAGGATATGAAAATAGATAAATACTATGGCATTGCATAACCCTATGATACCTTTTGCACCACCTGTCACAAGGGCATCCATGTTGAGAGCAGGGACATCAACATGGCCTTTGATATTATGCAAATGAATGGTGGCGAGTAGCTGAGTGATGAAAACAGAGCGGAAGGTCTTGTCCTTTTGGGTGTGATTGAAGTCCTCGTACAGAAACGCAAGTTTGTCAAGAAGCTGTTGAGCTGTCTGTTCAATCTTGTTGTCAGCCTTGCCTGCAAAGAAACTGGTGAAGAGGGCGATGGCGGCAGAGCCAACTCCATGGCACCATTCACACAGATGCTGATATGCCTGTAGATATGTGAATGGAAAGTCAATAGAAGAGAAAACAAAAACATGCCACTGTGACCGGAGCAGACGAAGCGCTGACATGAGAGCCTACATTGGCAATCTCTGGATAGACGATACTCATGATCTCCTTGAGAACCTCAGCAATCTGGGCTTTTGAGATGTTCCAGACGTCGGCCTGACCTGCTGCCCAGAGGCATAGTGTTGTGATGACAACCTTCCTCCACTTCCTGTCCTTGGAAAAGAAGGAGGGGAGGGAGGTATTGTTGAATCGTTGTGGACCATTTCTGTTACCTCCTGTGCTGTTGCTACCGTCACCAGCAATAGATGACACCTGCGAAGTCACAGTGGGTTCTGTAAGCAGGGATGGTGTGCCAACTTGAGGCTCGGAAGACTCCAGCTTGATCTTTTTGGACATATGCTTAGTGATAGTTACTGAAGACTGATAAGAATTATGTTGTGAGTGCTATATATGGAGTGAATGTGTAGCCTCACTGCATCAGTCTTGCATGACACTCCCACCATTTCTGCTGGAATCTGATGGAATTCTGACGTGATTGCCAGATAAAAAGGGAATGCAGATAACTGACCTCAGGCAACTCTTCCGCATCTTCTGCCCACAGCAGCAGCTGTGATTCCTCCTCATATACTATCTCCACATCCATGTTCTCATCTTCCTCCTCTTGCTGCTCTTCGAACACAGAGGATGGGACATATTCATCATTACATTTCCTCTTCTTCAAGCACCATTGACTTGGTGGAGGGGGTGCTTCCTCAGTAGGTGTTACCTCAACGAGATTTGTCATCTGCATGTTGGACCAAGTACTTCAGTTAGTACAAGTCCACTCTGCAATACGATGATTGAAGTCACTTACAGGACAGCTTTTGTTTGCAAGACCAGCCAAGACGAATGCTGTCTTCTCATCTTCATCGTGAATACCATCAGCACATCCAAAACCTCCAGCACAGGCATCGGGGTGAGGGAAATCCAGAGTGGTAAGGGGATCATCGAAGGAGTTGACTAGTGTTGTAGCACATGTACTGATGCTACTCTTGGAGCTCACTGTGGTCAATGGTGGTGGGATGGATAGACTGGAATGCAACAAGTCTCATGACTTGTTGGGTCCAAACCGAGGGCTATTGGCGCAGTTCATTATGGTCAATCAATCCTTGACTTGACCAACCATAGTGGCCTTTTGAAGTTGAGCTAGGATCCCAAATGGACCATGCAGCATTCATGAAAAATAGTGTGGCTTTGGTAAGCAATAACATGGTGGTTCTATGAGAAAAAATGCTCACATCATCCCAGTCTCACTGCCATCACCATGTGGCAAACCATCCTTGGAAGTGGTGGCAGACAATCTTTCTTTGCAAGCCCCCTCAATTGCGTCACGAAGAGAGCTCTTCGACAACACTTTCTCAGGCTTAGTTCCAGTGATGACGACTTCAGAATTATTGACTTCTTTGGCACCATCTACAGAGGTGAGGTAAGGACTGATGATAAGTTATGCATTACTGGTCACCTTACCATTGACAGCTGCCTTTTTGATGACCTTCGGACGAGGGCGAACTGGCTTGATGGGAATGGAAGTGGCAACCTGCGAGGCTTCTATCATGTTTTCTATGTCTGCAATATGTTCCACCCCCTGCCGGGTAGCGTCAGCTTTGGCTGTGTGAGCATCCACGGCTTTCTTGTCATCAGCCAGCTTCTGAGCAGGGGTACAGCGAGTGGCTTGAGACTTGAGAAGAAGACCAGGGTGCTGACAATTGGACACTCTAGTAGTGTGGTGAGGAGGCCCTCCAGCAGCATCACCCGGCAGCACAGATGACTTGGACATGGCTTTGAAGAGGTAGTAATGAGCTGAAGGAACCTGAGGTCAAGTGGACCAGGGAACAGGGAACGGGGAATGGGAAAATGTTGCGAATGAAGGTTAGTCTCTCAAATATTTCTTATGTACCTTCCCCAGCGGACCTTATTTCACTCAAAATAGACACTCATTCAAAGCTAGCACTGTGTTTACCTCACGGCTCCATTGGTATCATGCCGGTGCCAGTGGCATCTCAAATGCAGCACCACCATAAGTTCAACACCCAGCGATATCCTTGCCCAAAACTGCATTGTGGGCGTTGGTTCAGAAATTGGTCCGGCCTTACGCAGCATCAAAATGCAGCCCACCCAGTTTTTTCTTGTGCTCTACCTCGTGCTCCTTCCCCTCCTTGTGCTCCTTCCCCTTCTCCTCACGCTCCACCTCCACCTCCATCTCCTGAACGGGACAGGGAATTTCCATCACATTTAGAAGGTGGACAACCAGATTATGAGGCCAGCTTGGGTAATCAAGTCAATGACCCTGTTCCTCATGTCAATGCGCAGTATTTTAGACCAAGTAACAAACTCTATAAAAATTATCACGTCAAGTTGAGCAGTAGGTGTTGGCAACCAACCAATACAAGAAATAATCAAATCTTGTCATTACAGGGCAATCTTGCGACTCTAACAGGGTATTTCTACCAGATGGCACTGCATCAAGCCCAACCCCAGGGAGAAATAGCAATGATTGGATGCCCTATTGCGGTCAGTTGGAATTCGAACTTGCAGATTTTTTATTCCGGCAGAATCAAATGCCTGCTGCTCAAATCAATTCCCTTCTTACTATCTGGGCTGTGTCTCTTTTACAACATGGTGGAGAGCCACTTTTTGCCAGTCATCAGGATCTGTACAAGATGATTGACAGTACCCCATTGGGTGATGTAAAGTGGAAGAGCTTCAGTGTCAAGTATACCAGTGAATGGCCTGCTGCAGGTCCCCTCTGGATGAATGACAATTATGAAGTCTGGTTCTGAGATCCTCGTCAACTCATGCATTCGATCCTTGTAAACCCTGAGTTCACAAACAAGACAGACTTTCAGGCCTATCATGAGTTCGAGACTGCTACTGACAAACACCAGTTCCATGACTTTATGTCTGCAGATTGGGCTTGGGAGCAATTGGTGAGTCTGCAGGTTTACACACATAGAAGTTATGCTTGGAAGCTAAGTCAATCCTAAGGACCTTATTGCTGAGGATGTAGGAACACATGGCTCAACATTTGTATCAATCATCTTAGGCAGTGACAAGACAATGGTCTCGGTTGCTACAGGACAAAACGATTTCTATCCACTCTACCTATCAGTTGGGAATGTTCGCAACAATGTTCAGCATGCCCATCACAACACACTTGTTCTCGTAGGATGTCTGGCCATGCCGAAGAGTAAGTTGCACATTGTTGCTTCACTCTAGTCGATTTTCTAACCAGACTTTCTACAGCAACACAGGAGCATGCATCAAATGTAGAGTTTCACTTATTCAAATGGCAACTCTTCCATATATCATTGTTGGGCATTTTGGAGTCCCTTAAGCCTAGGATGACAACACCAGAGGTTGTGCGATTCGGCGATGGTCACTACTGTTGGGTGATCTATGGATTAGGTCCCTATATTGCTGATTACGAGGAGCAGGTGCTACTGTCTTGTATAGTGCAAAACTAGTGCCTGAAGTACATTGCTCAAAACTGATAATCCATTTTCCTATCTTAGTTCTTCTTAGATGTCTCTCGCGCCAGGACAATCTTGATGCAGATTCTCTTGCACAGTGTCAGGAACACACTGAGGAGTTGATCAAAGACTTCAAGTTTGAAGACCTCTGGGACCAATATGGGATTGTTAAACAGTTGTACGTTTTCTGCTTCCTGGTGCAATACGAGCGTAGTCTGACACTGGATCTGAATGGTGCTCAACCCAGCCTTTCACAAACAACTTCCCTCGGGCTGATATTTATAAATTACTCTCCCCCGATCTCCTCCATCAAATCATCAAGGGTGCTTTTAAGGACCACCTCGTTGATTGGGTTGAACGATATCTCAATAAGGTTCATGGTACCAGTAGGGCCAAAATCATTCTCGATGATATTGATTGGCAGTATGTATTCTGTCAGTCCTCACAGTTGTGCAAGTGGCCTGACCAATGTCAACCCTTACTCTAGGATTGCTGCTGTGGCTCCGTTTGCTGGCCTCTGAAGGTTTCCTCAGGGATGGCATTTTAAACAGTGGACAGGTGACAACTCAAAAGCATTAATGAAGGTGCACCATGTAATTACATAATATATTCTACATTTAATCCATACTACAGGTGTACCTCCCAGCAATTGAAGGTTACATTCCACTCGATGTGGTATGGACGCTCCGAGCATTCTTGGAATTTTGCTACCTTGTGCACCGAAACATTATCATGGACAACACTCTTGATGAGATAGATGATGCCCTCAATCACTTTCACCGATATCGTGAAATATTTCATTCAACTGGAGTCATTTCCTCATTTGCGCTCCCTCAACAACATGCAATGAAGCATTATCCTGCTCTCATTTGTTAATATGGTGCCCCCAATGGACTTTGTTCATCCATTACAGAGTCGAAGCATATCAAAGCTGTCAAACAGCCATACTGTCGCACCAACTGTCACAATGCCCTGGATCAGATGCTAGTATGCAATCAGTGGCTTGACAAACTTGCAGCAATCCGCACAGATTTCAAAGAGCGAGGGATGCTGAAGGGCACATGCCTCTCAGTCCTCGAAGACGTGCTAGGTACGACTATTTTATTACCCATCATGCGAGAATGACAACCACTCTATAGTGCAAGCTAATTCAGCAAACCAGCAACCCAAGGCAACTATGTGTCCCAAAGCATCAGAGTCTGGTCCAACACCACAGTCCCCAGCGCTGGCATCTTCCGACTCAGCTGGCTATGTTGAGGACATTGGTGGGGAGGCAATTGATGACCCAACAGCAATCGAAGCACACATTGAACTTGCCTGTACTCCACATAAGTCCTCTTGCCATGAATTTACAGAGTTTTACTAATCTCAGTGGAATAGAATGGAAGTGGGCAAGGACTGTCCAGGAGCTTGGTAAAAAGCTGGACATTGACCTGGACGATCTCAATCACTTACTACAGCGCTTCCTTTACCACCAGGAGAATATGGACGACATGCGGGACCTAGCCGACATCCCCCTTGATGAATGCCCTTCCTATGGCAGGAAGATATCAGTGTATAATTCTGCAGTGGCCACTTTCTATGCCCCAAGCAACATCAGTGGTGTAAACGGCATGCGCCATGAATACATTCGCTCATGTCCTTCATGGAGGCAGGTGTATCCCCAGCATGACTGCACATTTGTCACTACTGATTCAGATTTAAAAGGAATGGAAGGCTTGGATGTTGTGCGCATTCTGGCTTTTTTTTCATTCACACTGCATGGGGAGTGCTTTCCATGTGCAGTTGTACATTGGTTTGTCTGCTTGGACGGCCAGATCCTGACACCGGAATGTGGATTGTGCAGCCTGGCTTCAACACCCATCACCAATGCAACATATCCATCATCCATATTGACTCCATTTACCGTGCTATGCACCTCATCCCGATCTATGGCACTCAGTCCATCCCATCCAAGCCTCTAATCCAACCACATCACTCATATGACATATTCCGGGCATTCTACATCAACAAGTTTACAGACCATCATGCCTTCAAGATTGCATCTTGACTTTGCCCTCACTGCCACCATTGCTGGCAGCCGTCTGAGCCAACATCCATTGATACAACCCACCACAATCACCACTCTACACATCGCTCAATTTGTTTGTCAACACTCTGACTGGAAAGACCATCCCCCTTGAGGTCAAGACTTCCGACACCATTGACAATGTCAAGACCACTGACCGGAAAGACCATCACCCATGAGGTTGAGACTTCCAACACCATCGACAATGTCAAGACCGCTGACTGGAAAGACCATCACCCTTGAGGTCAAGACTTCCGACACCATCGACAATGTCAAGATCAAGATTCAGGACAAGGAGGGGTAAGTCCTCAATCCATCTCCACACTTCTTGTCTCACATTCTACACAGTAACCCCCCTGACCAGCAACACTTGATCTTCACTGTTTTGGTCCCTTATGTTTACTTGATCCATTGGCCCTGGTCGTTCATATACTCCTCCTGACAGCAGTATCTCTCCCCCTGCCATCTACAACGTCAGTGGTGGTGATGACAATGACAACACTTCCCACCCACAATCACAGCTGGAAACACCACCAACTCATGCCCACCGTGAGACCATCTGTCATCAGCATATCAAGTCTGAGCAGAGGCATTGCTCCTCCTCCATGCCCGTACTACCAGACCATATAATACTCTTCGCGCTCAAATCATGGCACTCAAGCTTATCTCACGTGGCACTCCCCTCCCAGAGCATCTCCAGCAGTCTATCAAACTGCACAACTCTGTCACTGTGGATCTCGACAAGGTGCTAGTGCCTGCCGACGTCAACATTAGGATCGTTGTTGCTGCCATAAGGATGTAAAATGGTGTCGTTTCAAAGGGTGTCGTTCCTCCTACCCTCACCATTCATTGTGTAGGCCATTGCTAAGACGTCAGCTGCATCCATTGAGTGAATCAAGCTGTTGGTCCAAAACCAGGATGAGATGGTCTGTCGCCCACAACCTGCGCTCCTGCCAGCACCAACTCACTTGACTTTCAGATCAAGCAAGGTCGTCTTGCTACACTGTACAAGGGCGTTTCCAATGCTTTCGCTTGTACCTACAAGGAAGAGGGTCTCGTCTCGCTGTGGTGTGGAAATACTGCCAATGTGATCTGTTACTTCCCTATGCAGGCTTTGAACTTCACCTTCAGTATGTCTATTCACTCTGACTTTTTTTCGCATTTATTCACTGACTTGCAGAGGATTACTTCAAGTTGCTGTTTGGCTTCAAGAAGTTGGATGGGTACTGGAAGTGGTTCGGTGGTAACGTCGCCTCTGGTGGTGCCACCAGTGCTTCATCCCTTCTTTTCGTGTACTCTCTCAATTACGCCCATACCTGGCTGGCCAATGATGCTGAGTCTGCCAAGGGTGGTGGAGCTCGTCAGTTCAATGGCCTTGTCAATGTCTACAAGAAGATGCTCTCATCAGATGGTATCACGGGTCTCTACCATGGTTTTGTACCCTCAGTTGTTGGTATCATTGTCTACCATAGTCTCTACTTTGGTTGCTATGATTCACTCAGTATGTCACTTTTTTTTACTTCTGGTTGATCGGTGCCTATTTGCAGAGCCGGTCGTCCTTGTGGGTAACCTCAAGGGTTCATTCTTGGCCTCATTCTTCCTTGGTTGGGATGTCACAATTGGTGCTGGTCTTGCATCATATCCCCTTGATACTATCTGGTTGGTGACTTGTCTTGATCCATCTAGTATTGCTCTGACTTGTTCTGCAGCCGTCACATAATGATGACTTCTGGTGCTGGCATGCACTACAAGTTGATGTTTGATGCTAGGTTGCAAATTATCACCAAGGAGGGTACCAAGTCACTGTTCAAAGGTACTGGTGCAAACATTCTTCATGGGGTTGCTGGTGCTGGTATTTTGTCATTATATGACAAGCTCCAACAGGTCATGTTTGGCAAGGTCTATGCTGGTGGATCAGGCTAAACATTTTACACGTCATCTGGGCCTTGGCACTGTCCTCTCCTTTTTATCCACATATCTCCCTAGACTTTGTTTTATTCCCTTATTCCTCTATCACTGGTCCCCCCTGCTGTGCCTGTCCCTCCCATCCAGGATCCCACCACCAAACAGCCTGCCCAGGATGAAGAGACTCCTGCACCTCCCCTTCTCAACATCCCCCCCCACTGACTTACCAAAGGGTCCCTTCCTTGAAGACGACACAAACTCACATGTTTACCTTTATAATGCCTTCTGCCTCCCTTTTACTACCATTGAGCCCGTCCTGCCAATCATGACGTTGGTCCAACCATGTTCGCAACTCGCCTCCAGCACTTCTATACCCCTCATTCATGCCACCTGGTCTTAATGTCCGACAAATCATTAACGAAAGGAACCACTTTATTGAAGCCCGCATCGCACAGCACTTCCATGGAGTCAACTCAATGACATGGACGCCATGGTGGGTGATGGTAGTTTTGATAGTCTTGCAGATGACATTCTTGGACCACCGGCAGACATGCAACCCACCGACGTCCCTAATGGTGCCCTTGGTGTTCAGATTGCCCTGCTCCCAAACATCCTGCTCCTAATGCATATGAAAAGCTCCACACCATGATTGAGCTCAAGTCCCTATGTCTTCTTGAGAAACAGTGCTCCATGCATGGCGAGATGCAGATGTTCATAAGACTCTGACTGGACAGCAGCTTGAGGACAGCCGCACCCTCCCTGACTACATCATTCAGATGTCCACCCTCCATCTTGTGCTCTGTCTTTATGACAGAATGCAAATCTTCATCAAGGTCAAATCCTCAGATACCATTGACAACGTGAAAGTGAAGATTCAGGACACAACGGCACCAGGCCGCGGATGATAGCATAGCATTTACTTATGCAATTTACCACTTACTTGAATACTGGAAATATGTGGTTATTTATCTGTACTTATTTGACTTATGTGCTTATACCACTTAGTCTCGATGATGTGGATTGAGAGTGAGACTACTTACAACACTTACCGCCCTTATGTCACTTACGTGCTTACAGGTGAGAGACTAAGTGCCATAAGTACATATAAGTAAAGTGTTATTTTCCTGATGCACATTGATGCATGAATTACACCAATCCTCGACAGCGAGTGATGCAACACAGCGACAGTGCTACTCCGCCCTCCCCTCATTACTGTCATACATCACAGATGCATCACTGTTGGCCCTCCTCCCTTCCGCTCCCCGTAACTTGCTGATGCATCACTGTCATGCATCACGGCACATGCACATCACCCACTGTGTCTTTCAGCTACTGAACATTGATGCATCACTGGTCACCATTGGCCCTTCTCCCTTCCACTCCCCATAAGCTATGCAGTTCATGCATCATGGCCATTATGGCACATCACTGTGACCCGTGCTTCAATCTCTCAGGAGAAGGTGTACAGAAGATTGACGTGCCCACTGGTAGGAAGGTAGTTTGATTGTTGGATTTGCCACTACTTAGATCTGTATGGATGTAAACTATAGTGGGATCTAGCAATCTCCTCCGTCTTCATCAGGGTCAGTATTGTCAGCAGCCTGCTCAATCATGCAGGATAAGGTCACAGGATTGTACACCTCCTTTGTCTGGTCTAACTGTTTGGCAAGCGTGATGATGTCGCTCCAGGAAGATTGGTACTTCTGGGCGAATGAGCAGTGCAGGGTGGCTTGACGCTGCACATATGCACGATGGCCATCCAGAATGTGACGATTGTCTGATCTGAACGTCTTTCCCCTTTCATCCCAGTGGGTGAAACGACCAGAACCCACCTAAGGGTCTAGTGTTTGTAGTTGCAAGAGTACTAGTGAGGATGTTCTGGGAAAACTCCAAGAGAACAAGACTGGAGAGTCTTGTACTACTTGGCTATAGTATTTAT
>JBBPNA010000621.1:0-14969 GCA_038090555.1 Boletus subcaerulescens | reverse complement strand
CATAAGTATAGTGTGGGCGGTGGCAAAGGCTTGATGCAGACCTATCTCTCCATAAACCATCACCATGCCCAGGCACCTACATCCTGAATTCTCTCAGAGCAAAATTCACATGGTCATGTACTATTACACTTGCCGATTGGAGGAAGCAGGCCGAACCTTCCGGTCGCTCCCGATTGATCGCTGGCCCGCTGATTGGTACCCAAAGGCTCAATTGGAGCTTGTGCGGTAATTCCCCATTAATCACGGACTTAGGTGGCTCAATCTCCCTCAGGCAGCTTTTAACTTGTTATTAGCTGTTTATGCGACTCGTCAAACATGTCGCCCAATCATTCCGGCCCCATTCAATGTTTTCTACGCCGGGCAAGACTGCGGGCGATTCCAGCGCGATCTTCAGGAAATTCCGGAGGAGGAGTTTGGCCTGGTCGCTGGGATCAAGTCATTGCTTCCGAATTGGCCAGAGCAGGAGAACGTATCATTTCCCAAAGCCTGGTGGGCCGAGAACGTTCCCGAGGACAAGTTATCGTTGACGCGCCTGACCGATGACACGATCGCCGAGGCCGAGGCCTTCTTTTTGGTAAGTTACGGCCATTCATCGGCGAACATAACTAAACGTTTTCAGGGTATGTGGGACACCACCGATCTGTCCCCCATGGACAAGGCGCAAGGCAGGCGCCTCACTGGTGTTAGAGGGACTGTTAGCCTTCTCCTCAGCATTAATTGCCATGAGTTGAATGCTGTGAACCAGTCGATGGAGATGTCGTTGGAGGCATTGCATGCTCTGAGCAGCCCCCGTCCCCGTTGGCAGTAGTATACATTGATCCCAATATGTATTTACGCTACTGCTTTGCAACATCCGAGTAACGCATGAATTGGCTTCGGGATACATGCATGAATTCATGCACCTCATCCCTCATATACCACGCCAGGACTGCCCTGTCACCATCCGTCCGCCCTGCCCCATGCTCGATCATCTTCCCCGACATCGCGATAACCGTTCCTGGATGATACTGAAGAGTTAGGCCAAGGGTTGGGAGGAAGAAATGCAGATCGGAGTAAGTGCCGAAGGTCACCAACAAATCCAACCATTGTGATCGGCCAAATCGGTCGACGTGGAAAGGGCTCGCCCAGTTCACCATAAGAGAGGCGACATTGTACACCGATGGCCATTGGGCCAAGATGGCTGTCATGCCAGTATCGCCGATCTCCTCAGCGAATTCCCCGAGTTTCACCATTGTCTGAAGTCCACCACAATACATCTCAGGATGCATGATGGCCAATGCCCCAGACAGTATTGCCGCTTCGTCCCATACAGAGGACAGCCATTGTTGGGCTCTTTCCGTTCACATTGCAGCTGATACTTCGGGGATTGCAGTCCCTCCCTGAATGAGATCGGGGTCTTCATTCACTGTCAATAAATGGACATTGATCACATATGTGTCTCGCCTGTTGGAACCACGCTGGGGACATGTTGATCACTCCCTTTGTATCGGCGTCCATGTTGTATAATGCCTTGCTGGTTCGCCAATTACCCTTTTCCCCGGCGGTTAACCCAGCATGGAGGGTATGAGCCAGATGGTCGACATTCTTCCAAAGCACCATCTGTACATCCGTATTTCAACATGCGCTACATATCTCCATTGACCTACACACCTGATTTGGGGGACTGACAGCACCAGGGAGGTACCATGTGAGAATAACCCCAGACCGATCGACTATAACGGCTGGTTCGGCGATATCCCGGAGTGGTGCAGCATTAGTTGGCATTGCATCGGTGGCTGATGTGAATGTGCTCTCCATCTTTGCCCTCTCCGAAAGACGGATCGCATCAATGTTCTCCAGTATAACTTCCGGGAATCTTAGTTGGGGATTTTGCTGGGATATATAACTCACTTTGATTCTTATATGTGCGAACCATGACGTTAACCATCCAGTCTGCCTCACAAAGAGTTTCTATGCCGACATTGGCAAGGATTATCGGGCTTTCACCATCGGCGAGAAGCCCAGCAGCTCGGCGGAACTGCTGAACCATGTGGGAGGCTAGTTTATCGGTGTATGCCAATTCCCAGTGAGAGGGAATCTCTGGTTTCATTTGTAAACCAGCCATGGAGAGCCATCTGTTTTAAATGTGGGGTGATTATCCATACATTTCAGTCCCACGGTTGCCAAGAATTTGTAGACCATGAACAATCAGATTTCTCTGGATGGTTTGTAGTCCGATGTGTTTGAAGCTCAGATAAGCCTGGGCTGTATCATCGCCGAGGGAGTTGGGTCTGGCTAACTGTCTCGGTGGTGTTTCCAAGGGCCAATATCCACATGCCCATTGAATGGGCCTGACCGACTCCCCCGGTGACACATGCCTGACCCTTTGATGGGCCCGACCTACTCCCTCGGCGATCTGCAGATGGCCCTTACATGGGCCTGGTAGACTCTCTCGGTGATCTATGGAAGGGCCCGCCCAACTCCCTCGGCGATATATTCCTGACCCTCAGATGGGCCCGACCTACTCTCTCGGTGACATCCGCCTGCCCTGAGACGGGCCTGCCCGACTCTCTCAGCGACATCCGCATGCCCTCAGACAGGCCTGCCTGACTCCCTCGGCAACATCCACATGCCCTCAGACAGGCCTGCCCGACTCCCTCGGCGATATATTCCTGACCGTCAGATGGGCCTGACCGACTCACTCGGCAACATCCACCTGCCCTCAGACGGGCCTGCCCGACTCCATCGGCGATATGCACCTGACCCTCAGATGGGCCCGACCGACTCTCTTGGCGACATCCACCTGCCCTCAGATGGGTCCACCCGACTCCCTCAGTGATTGGTAGATGGCCCTTACATGGGCCTGACTGACTCTCTCGGCGATATCTGGATGCCCTCAGATGGGCCAGCCCAACTCCCTTGGCAATATATTCCTGACCCTGAGATGGGCCCGACCTACTCTCTCTGCGACATCCGCATCCCTTCAGACGGGCCTGCCTGACTCCCTCGGCGATATGCACCTGACTCTGAGATGGGCCCGACTGACTCTCTTGGCGATATCCGGATGCCCTCAGACAGGCCCGCCCGACTCCCTCGGCAATATATTCCTGACCGTCAGATGGGCCCGACCTACTCTCTGGGCGACATCAGCATGCCTTCAGACAGGCCGACCCAACTCCCTCGGCGATATATTCCTGACCCTCAGATGGGCCCAACCTACTCTCTCGGCGACATCAGCATGCCCTCAGGCGGGCCTGCCCAACTCCCTCGGTGATATGCGCCTGACCCTCAGATGGGCCTGACTGACTCTCTCGGCGATCTATCCAAGGGCCTGACCTACTCCATCGGTGCTACACACATGACCCTCAGATGGGCCTCACCTACTCTCTCGGCAATGTCCATATGCCCCTTATATTGGCCCGACCTACTCTCTTGTTGATGTTCACATTTCCCTGAGATCACAGATAGGCCCGACACACCTTCTCGGAGATGTGCCCAACACGCCTACATGGGCCTGACACATGGTGTCGGAGGTGTGGATATGACTCTCATATGGGCCCGACATACAGTATGCGTCATCATTCTCACTGAACACTCCCCCCGGGCCCGGAGCGGGGTCATCCGAAAGCCTTGGGTGATTTACATGACGGGCTGGTCGAGTTGCTACTGCATGTCCACTACATGGGCTCATTGTCTATGGTTGATCGAATTGTGGATTGTTTCTGTGACAATGGAGCCATGGACTTCATCCGCAACTCAGTGGGACCCATACTCTCTGGTTTATGCTTGCCCTGGTTTGAACCCTTGGGCTGGGAAGTACTAGGAGGAGCACTGGACCGAGAAGTAGATGCACCACGAGAATGGTTCTTGCCCTGGGTGACTTGAGCCTCCCTTGGCAGTGCACTGGTAGTATTGGTAGAGTGAGTAGCACTCTCTTTAAGTTCACATATGTTGGAGAGTCCACTCTGTTCGCATCTGCGACAGACATTGGCCCCAGGAAGTATCTCACACTTCACTTTATGCAATCAACACTGCATACAGGCTCCACCCCGCTTTCTCTTGCCTAAAAAGCAACAGACTGAGCAATGTACATTGGATAGAATAGATCTTACCTGCATCAGGCTGAGAGGCTTGCTCTTGGCCAGCGAGTGAGCCTGCAGAGTTGCCCTCAACAGTGAGCCTGACGGCTTTTTGTCTCGGGGGCATGATATTTGACTGGTTGTGGTCTGGGTGTAAGGAATGTGAGGGCACAGACCAACCTACTTATACGCAACCACTTGTCTTGCCTCATGTTCAACAGTGGTGGAGTAATCAGTCATTCCGCCGTGTGCATGGCCTGGGTGTATGGTGCGGCAGCAAAACAGAACTAACCTACAAGTACCAAATAAAGTACCCATGCAGGGATTCATACAACAGAAATAATATTTCATAGGGAAAACAACATAGAGGACAGATCATATATAACCACAATGTGCATACCATCCTAGAATGTCTGTAGGCGTGATGGTGTAGAGTGCTTTCATGAGAGTAAGGTAGATATCCTCATCCGACATTTCCGTCATCACCATTCAAGTATAAGCACCATTCCTACATAGGTGATACTTCATTGCAGAGAACGCAAGTTCAATTGGGTTGAAGTTGGGGGAATAAGGCGGCAGAAACTCGCAGCGCATGCCTCTGCGTAAATTAATCTATTATTAGTGCATGTTGTCGTGTTTGCATGATAAAATATATTACCTAGCTTCAATCAGACTCTGAATGTCTGCATGCTTGTGGATCTGGCAATTATCCATTACGATAACAGAGTTTGGGCCTGGGAATGACTGCATGTTGTCGAGTAGTCGCTCAATGAATTGTTTGAATGTGTCACCACGGAATGAGCCTTCAACTATATCACAATGCAAGATACCCTCATTGAGCGAAATGGCAGGGAGAATGGAGAAGCTATGAATTGTCAGCAACAATTACAGACTTGAAAAACAGATTTACCGTTGACCACGCACAAAAAAGGCCTTCCGCTGTGCTTTTGTGCCCCGAATTGACCAAGCATGACCACGATAAGTCGTATGACGATCCACAAAACTTTCGTCAACAAATACCAACTGTTCAGGCCGGTACAAACCAATTCGTGCATGATATTCAAGTCGCTTTGCTGCAGACCTTTCTGCTGCAACTCATGTGACCTAGAAGAGTAAAAATGAGGTATGAAAGATAGAGTTAGTCTCTCACTTTTTTCATGGTAAATCCCTTCCTGCGAAGCGTCCTCCAAATGGTGGAGCGTGAGACCCGAACATTGGCTGATATGGCTAACATCTCTTGGAGTTCATCCAAGTATAGATCCGGAGTTTTCTGGATGGTACCTAGAAGAAACTGTAGTAGTTTTGACGTCATTAGTGATCGAATAATCAAATAGCATTCTGGATGACATATCTCAACATCGATGTCTTGCAGATGTCGATTATTGGATCGGTCTCTTTGGACTGGCTGGTTGGCTTCATTGGGGACTGTCCCATATGCATGAAAGTGAGCCAGAACCCGTTGGACAGTTCGAGTCGACACATTGAGTCCCACGGCAACATTGTCATGGTCCAGCATTCGAGAGAGCCACACGATAGCCCACTGAATTTCAGTGCAGGTTTGTCGACCTTGAGGCATGTCTCCTACATGTTTTTCAATGACCGGAACCCACATACAAGCCTGATATACGCATACTGCAAGATTCCGGTGATCCTGAAAATCGAAATACCGAAATGTTGTTTTCTCTTCACTGGTCCAAGAGGGGTGTGTTCTCTGGGGTATTCCGAGTCGATTGGTATCTTCTCTGTCGATTTTCAGTGAGGTGTTGAGGCGCTATGATGGGAGGAAGATGAGTGTCGAATTTTTACTAAAATTCCCACGCCACCAAGCTAGCTGAAAACTACAGTAACTGATTGGTCGAATATCACGTGCCCGCAGACCCTGCTAAACGCGAATGAAATTTACTGGCAGACCGTCTATCGACGGTTTGCCTCTTAACGCAGCAACCTCATAGACGGTCTGGTCTCCAGACGAGTGACGTCTACCTTGATGTCCATGAGCAAGCGGCCATCGTTGCTGTCCCAAACTCGAACAGATTTCCCGGTGGCTGTCATGATGTGATCGCCCTGTGGTGAATACTTGGCTGCTCTCAAGGCACCGTTGTTGCGGAGCATCAGTATTTGGTTGCCCGTCACAACGTCCCAAACCGTGGCTTTGGCGTTGTCTGACGCAGAGACGAGCCGAGTCGCGTCCGGCAAAAAATCGACCCCGTTGTTCCCATAGAAGTGGTCCACCATGTGCGCAAATACCTTTTCAAATGTCGAGTCGCATCCCAAACAAACACCCAGCCCCAAGCCATTCCCGCCATGATCCATTTGCCATCATTCGACACTGTAACAGAGACACAGCGCAAATGACATTTCCAGTATCATTGTCATCTGCCAGTGGCCATTTTCTACTTTCCACACCCGAATAGTGTCCTTGTGGCTGCTCATGAGGTACGTTCCATCTGGCGAAAATGTAACCGCATGTGTTTCGCTACCGCCGTTGATTTCGACAAGCGGTGAATACTCTTGTCCAACGGTCAGCAGATACTACCCCTACAGACCCAATCGTCAGCACGCACCAATCACTGTCGACGGTGGGGACATTGTCGACTGGTAAAAGTAAAGGTAAAGGAGAAGATGTGGTTCATGTTATCTCTTGCTGATATGGATCAGTTCACACACTCAAAATTTCGGTGCCTGCAGATTGAATTGGTTTGTATGGGACACTCAGAATACTAGAAGTACAGCCGAGGATCGGCAGAAACCTTGGTTACGATGGAGAATATACAAGTTAGATCGAGAGCAAGAGCGGGAGCCACCACCTCAGATCATACAGACACCATGCAGAATGGGTGGGAGGCGATGCGAGGCATTTGGGGGATACTGGACGACGACGACGGAAGGGACACAGACAGCGCAGCCTTTGGTGCTGAATGGCAAGTCCGATCAGAGATGATGTCGATCCTCTCATCTCCGAGTATGTGTTTTTCCTCATAGTGTTGGCTTGCATTGCATTTATACTGGGTACTGATGCCGTGCTTCACCAGCAACGTCAACAGTTTCCCGATCTCGTTCCGACGGCTGTTGGGTCGGGCTATGCAGGGATCGTGAGCAGGCGCGTTCTCAACACCAAGCACGCGACGACCTCTCGGTCCTCGCAGCAGTGACTTCCTAAACCTATGTAACTTCGGTAGTTGCTCGGAGTTACAATACAATAGGTGACTTGAGTCTCGACATGGAAAATTCTGTACAAACACCCCACAGGAATTAGCTCGCCCTCATTCACTTTGGAGTTCAGTTCTATAATCTATTTCTCCCACCATGCTCATGCAGCGACATCGCAGGTTTCGCAAGCTTCCAATTCCCCCAAGTCATACAGGACACGCCTCCCCTGCTCGACATCTAACCAACACCTGGTCGACCAATCCAGAACACGGCTTCTCAGGAGCCTGCTCAATACATAGTCTCGTCCCTTTTGTGACGACTACAGTCATGAATCGGGAGTGCGTTCCCGTCGTGCTGCTGCATCATGTTGTAATGCCCACGTTCGCATCGGGAAGGTTGCATGTCAAGGGTACGTAGAAAATTCCAAATGTCAAATCTAATGCGCCAACGCATTCTCTCCACTAGCCACTGCCCTGCCCAGCCCTCGCGGCTGGTTCCCTCCTGCATCGTACGTCCATGATGGCAAAATGAGGGTCGTACTCACCAGGGAACTACTCTCATTCAACGCGTGGAACGGGTTGGAGATGTCGAACTCTGAGTTTGAATACGCGATACAAGTACAAGGAAGAGAATGAGACATGGACAGTGTATGGATAATGTGTGTCATGATACCTCTTTATGCAATGTACGCACTATGCTCTCATCTACCTACTTGCTCGTCTTCATCACCAAGGGAGCGTGCGCCAACACAACACCTACCCAAACTAGTAGTAATACCCATGTCACGGGTATGGGTATGGGTTTACTCTCGCATACCCTCACCCATACCCTTGAGGTACCCGTACCCACTACCCGTGTGGGTTAACCATACCCATGACAATCCCTAGTTGGAAGCACACTTTGTGGCAATGTAGGGTTCTGCAACATGCTCAGATCAAGCCTGTGAGATCAACTTTGTCAATCTCGTCAACTCGATATCCGAGGGTGATAGTAGACCAAGTCGACGCACACACTGTGACTTACAATGTGATGCCCAGCGACAATGTGGAAATGATTTGTATGCTTGCTGAGTCTGCACAGAACACAGTGGATGCAGCTTGGTGACTTATCAGAAGTGGAAGAAACTGCGCTGCTTGAAGTACTCCTGGCATTACTGTGTCGCACTAGGCTGGCATCGACGGCTGCAATAAGAGTTTGTTTCACAGTGCTGTTCACTTTGATGATGCTAAAATATGACGTCATTGCAGGGTGACGAACATGTGCATTGATCAGGGGACTACCAAGGCTATTTATCAAGTACCACTGGCAGATGGATGAAAACTGTATATCGGAAGTGTTACTGGTTCCACCATTGATGAACCTCGATCTTTACCTCGAGATGTGAATGATGAATGTGTGTCGTCATCATTCAATCAACATATGGTAGTTGAAGCTACAGAAATAAATTTATGAAGTTCTCGTTGGTTGACATGACTTCCCCAATCAGCCTGGATCCGATGAGATTTCTGTATAGCTTGACAAAAACCTCCTTGAATGAATGAGGGAGCTGCAGACAGTGTTGATGACCATGAAGGTTACATGTACTGTTGAAGCTTCATCAAGCATGTGAGCAACATCAGCAAATCAGTCACCTAAAGGTCCCTGCTTTACAGCACTGTACAGTAACATCAGGAAAACCTCAATTTGTTTAATGATGATTTACAGTGGTTTTCAATTGAATGCGGAAAAATGCAAAACCACATCTCGCTCTCGGTGGCTGCTGGGGAGGACCTCAGATGTACCTGTAGTGAAAGTTAGCAGAAGGTTAGGAGGAGTGCGGAAAGACTGACTAGATCTGACCACATTTCCTCAAGAAGCACTGGTTCTCGGTTAAGGCATCCCTTTCCCTACTATTCTACACATCTACACACCCCCTGGATCACAAGCAAGTCCAAGTGGATACAATGCACCCCCCTGAAAGTCCAAGAATTACCATGCAGAATCAGGCACTTCTTCAACAAGATTGATTAGCATGTTCCTTCTCCTCTGGACAGTCTTAGCATAGTGACCTTTTTTCCCACACTTGAAGCAAGTAATGTTGGTCCTGGAATGAGCAATAAAAGCTGCATCAGAGTGATCAGATTCGCCCTTGATAAGCAGTGTTTTGTAATCATCAAGCTGTTTACAGCTCTCCAACGCGACCAACTGAACAGGTTATGTTCCAGCTCAGACACATTCGACAAAGCCCAGTCTATTCTGCGCCTCGCAAATGCAAAGATGCGTCTCGCAAGCAGACATCATGTCAGCGAATCTGGGTCACGATTTCACAAAATCCGTGGTCTGGGCCGAGCGTGTATTGACCATTCTATCTCGCGTATGGCCTTCGCTGTCAAACGAGATGCATACCTCGGCAAAGAAGACAATCGCTATAAAGAAGTGTATTCCAATGTCATGTGGATTAACATTCCCGGAGCTTTCGTATTTCTCGAACACCAACATGATGCTGTTTGGCAATCTTCCACTGGTACAGTTTCCTTCCAGCCTTGTTATCAAGGGTCAGATGGAGAAGCTGCTCTCATTTATCGGTGTTCGGAAACATGTCGATCTCTAGCTTGTTTTTGACCGGTTAGTTGCGTTGGTGTTCGTGTCCATTTATTTTGTGATTGAAGCCGTGTGTCTAGGATGATGGGAGTATATCTGATCTCGTTGGATTTCTGGTCCATGTGTGGGATATGCTGACCAACGAGGAACTTGCCAGACTGGCATCGACGGCAGCGTTTCCCAAGGAAAGTGCACCATCGGCTGGGGGTAAGAAGCCTCGGTATTGTGCTCAAGATCTCTACAAACCCATAGACATCTTCCGGCAGCTGGAGCTTCCCATCCTAGACTGGGGTACCAAGTCCAAGTGGCGGAATAATTCAGAAGAAGGTTGGTCCCTGTATGTACGACCATTGAAAACAACTGACGTGAGGGCTTGATAGCTAAGTTATTATATCAGCTAGGGTTGTGTCATTTTCTGACATTGAAGACTATGGTGACATTGTGTTCTTCCTTGGACGCCGGTTGTCCGCTTTCGAGTATCTCTGTGATAACATTCCTTCTAAATACCCGGATTATAATCTAGAGGGTATCCACCTGACCTCCGGCCTGGGATCTAGTGCATACTTTGAGGTTCGTGATGTTGATTTGTTGTCCCTGTGTCATGCGTTCATCAACATGATCAGGGTACCTGGCACGTTTCATGGATGACTGGAAGGTCATATATTTCCTGTAGGTAATCAATCACCAAGAATACTATCGGAATTCCCTATAGATTATTTTCATGGTCGCTCGTTGTGTGAGATCCCGGTAGACTTGACATGCTCGCCGATATCTGTTAGGTTGTTCCTACGCAGCCGCAGCTGTATCTACTCGTTCGAATAGTGGGGCACTAACGTCCTCATTCCTTTTACCAGCATGGGCGGTGGATTCACTCTCAATGTGTCCGTCACGCTGGCGAGTGCAGGGCGTCTCTGGAGGATGAGTCAAACAATCGCTTCTCTGACGGGCACATCAACCAATCAATTCGCATGCTCGATATACCTCATCGTCGAATCTGGCGCTATTTCTGCAGCTGTCAGTACTGTTGTGCTTGTGCTCTATGAAAATTCTGCTGCATTGACTGGACTCGACGTCGCTGCTCAGTTGGTTGTATGTGCCCATTTGTCGTTTGTTCTCCTGTGCTTACTGAGTCGCTTCGGTTTGTTAGGCATTGGCGCCGTTCTTGATCGTCGTGCAACTTGGGGTGATCGGTCAATACCGTGATCCAAGTGCTGATTCCTTTGAAACGGTGCACACAGTACAAGACGAGATCATATTCCGAGTGGGTAGTTGCCGAGAGCAGGATTCGCCGACGGATGTGCCACTTCATATGGCCGTGTTACCCGTGTACGACACGCTGTAACTCAAACATATTCACTGCATCATATTCCTTCAAGCTTGAATTAGAAAAACGACATTCACGGATTCGTAATAAAGTGGGATTGGCACAATAGATAATAATACAATCATGGAGTGCATACGGGGCATCTTAGAACACTAGTTGACTGCAGAGCTGGAGACTATTGAGTGCGGCTATGATGGACAAAAAGTAAAGACTAACTTTGAGTTACAATCCCCCGAAGTGGACCCGGACGCTCCGAGTTGTTGCTGCACACGGACAGCAGAGGTGGTCGCAATGTATGTTTCTGCAGTCGAATCACTGCCATCGCCAATATCATAATATTGAGAGTGCAGTTTGTTGATAGTGTCTCTGGAGACACTCAGACCAACCTCCTCCTCAACCTCCTAAATTACCTTTTGGGCAGCAAGCATCATCGTCGCTCCGCTCCGCTTCCTCTGCAAGGCTTTGTGCCACATCCTAGCCTTTGTTTGTTTGTTGGACATGGGAGGACACGAGGAATGTATCGTTCGTGGTCAGAATTTAGTTTAAGAAACAGTATTTAATACCTTCCCCAAAGCGGGGGTACGTGAGCGAGAGCAGCCACCCCCGAAACTTGAGTGTGAGGAACTCAAGAAGCGAGCGACCTCATCGCCTGAAGGAAGATCGTGTTTTGCCTCGAGTGTATATTTGACTACAGATGGCGGCTGATCTCGAGAGACGACGATGATAACAATAGAGGCTGCGACGTGGAACTTTCCAATGTCCATGCTTGTGGTGTGTGAGTTCGAGTGATGGTCAGACAAATTTATCAAGCATCGGAGTTCGTTGGCTAGGAGAGTCGATAACATCGTGTCTAGTCATAAAATTTTTTGGAGCGACCACTTTTCGAACTCTGAGAAGTGGGCACACCGAAGTACTCAAAGTACTCGATTTAAACCCACCCGTTGGATGGAAAACTCAATGAGCACGTCTGACCAGCAAGATATGTAACGTTACTCGAAGGCTCGCGATGTCTCCAAACAAGATAGTCTTTCGTTTTGTTGGTGTCGATATGCGACGGGCACTCGGACTGACAAGATATTTGCGGGTGTTTTGAATGTTTTTTTACAAGTGTATGCATGCAGCTTTGTACACACGAACAGGGTTCTTGGGCGCATCCGTACCAACATACGAGGTTCATAGTGAACGCCCTTGGCTGAGAGAGCGAGGAAAACAAGGCGACTCAGATGCTTGAAGGGTAGAGCATCTAGATGTCGGCAACGCATTTAACTGCAAGTTCAGGGAAAATTGGGTGACACGTACGATACGCACGCTCGCACCAAACGCGCGTGGTGGAAGGTTGGAGCTGAATTTTGACTTGACAACGCCAGAGTTGCCATGTGGACGGGTGACACGGCTGAACATGGATCAAGTAGAAATGGAGTGAGGTAAACAACCGGCGTAAAAGAGACAGAGACAATGTACCCCCAGATAACGGGAATCTTGGAGCCTTGAATTTCCCGCTTGGCTCTGTAGACGTAGGCCACATGCTGTGATGGAAAGAGTGGATTGGAAAAGGTGCGATGGGGACAAGGGAGAAAGCAGACCTTGCCAAGGTAGAATTAGGCATCTTCTTTGCTGGCAACACCTTCTATTTGGATCAACAACGTGTTGGGCCTGGAGTTGCGCTTTGCACACTTGTGCTCGAGGACGCATCCCTTGCAGTAAAGTCTGAAAAACAAGGCAACGGTCAATAGGAGCCATGAGATGGAACAGAGAAGTAACATCTGACCAAGCAGAGTTGCATCCACTGGATGGAGCGCCAACGGATGGTACTAATGATGATAGTTGGATCGAAAACTGACCTTGTTGAGCCCATTTTTTGTCTTGAGGAGGGGAAAAGGCCGTTCGTTGATCGCGTTGTGGAGGGAGGCAAAGGGTGGGAGGGCGTGACACCATTGTGACAAATGTGATGTGTCACCAATTTACGGCTGCACTCTCCCTTGATCCAGCCATACCGCAGGCTCTATTCATCGAGCGAAGCAAGTGTCCTTGGCCTGGGGGTCGTGGAGGACGCGCTGAACGACACGAACAAGGTGCGTCACTCTCGCATGTGTTCAGCCTTATCAATATGTATCATCATCTTGACTACTGCAGCGGAGGAGGCGCGCTGGATCTCAGTTACGGAGGCAATCAGTAATCCAATCGAATGTGCTGGCAGTTGACTGCAGTGGCTCGGTTCTCATTCTGGACAATCACCCTGCATCGCCTCGATGGCCACGATGCAACTTGCAACTTGCAACTTGCCCAATGACCACCACCATGGACTCACATGTCGACATAGAAATTTCTATACAAACACCCCCACAGGAATCAGCTCGAACCAGTCCCCCTCCCAACCACGGTGCACCAACAGTCCCGGAAAATACTGCAACTCCTCGCCCTCCGCTTGCTAGAGATGTTGATGGTAATGCTGCCAGGGCTCAAGCGAAAAGGCAGAACGACGAACTCCGTGCCTTAGCGTTTGCGCATCTTTTTCTCGATTATCTATTGCTGACTAACTTCGCTTCCCATTTCTCTAACAAGACATTTGGAAACATACCCAATGTTCCGATCTTCACCTAGTGGGATTATCAGTTGGTGTTATCCTCACATTCACCTCAACCGCTCGGTATCATGACATGACAATAGCAAGGGTTGTTCCGACTCTGCGGTTCACCGGTCGGTAATGGCTGGCATATGCAGAAACCGTAGAGACGGTGCTTATTCTATCGTTCTCTCGAGCTTATACGACAACGAAGATAAGGGTGATGTAATGTATGGATTATTTGCTTGTGATGCCAACTACATCTGACTCGGACTATCAACAGCATTTATACTGGCGCAGGTGGTAGGAAACGATGGACTGACGCTTATCCCCCCAAACGTGTAAGTTAGTGTAACCCTCGACATAACCTCACTGCAGAACTGACATGATGCCGTTCTCTAGCTCCACGTGGGTCCACAGATATTTGACCAATCATGGGATGACCCTCCAAATCGGGCATTAATAGTGGGGAAGCTGTTTTGTTGATTCTGTCCTCTCATTCACTGTTCCTTCCTAGGTATCCTCCCTTACCACAAATCCCGTACGAGTCATATGTTCTTGGAAATGTCGATCGGAGTATGCACCCATTAAGGGGTACCGTTATGACGGACTTTACACAGTCACCAATGTGTGTCTGCTTATCTTGTCGGTTTTGGATGCCGAGCACTTATGACTTCAGATTTGGACAGCCACGGGACAGAACAAAAAGAAAGTTTGTCACTGTCAATTAAAGGTACCTTACCAATTACCTTTTTATATCATTATTTGACAAGTTATCAAATCTTTCCAGCGCCTACCCGATCAGCCCCCCATTCCAGTGCGACCACTTACCTCGTCTGGAAACGGAATACTTTTCCGACAGAGGCAATTCACCTCAAATTATGGACCCAGATGAGCCGCGTACATCGGGTGATTGGGTCATGAGAGAGCAAAGGAGACAATAGGCTTCCTGCAGGACATGTCGCGATTTATTTAAATGTCTGTACTCATGAATCACATCTAAAAAGTGAGCGGACGACGGCGGAAGTCCAAAGTTGGCGACGCCTGATGTAGTATGCGTCGGCTGTGTCGTTTGCCGTCGTCAACTTGAGAAAGCCACATGGCTGAACCCGACTTACTGGCTCTGTGGCTAACTCGACGTGGCTCGCTAAAAACGTGATTTAGTGGACATGTAATACCACGCCTCATGCGCCCCATGGCAAACTCGACCAAACAAATGGCCAGGCCTTACATGGGGGAAGTGGGCACTCGAGTTACATAACACTTGACATAACTACAATTGACTACCAAAATT
>JBBPNA010000620.1:0-14983 GCA_038090555.1 Boletus subcaerulescens | reverse complement strand
AAGGAGGTTGTTCCATGAGGATGAGAAAGCGAGGTGGGTCTTCGTGGCTTGAAAAAAAAAGCCAAGTTAACTTTGGTTCCAATTTGTAGGTAAACACCCGAAAGATGTTACCTAACATAAGTCACCATGTCCACCCACGACCGTAACCCTTTCAGCTGCCACAGACAGACCCTCCAGATGCCCTACCGTACCAGCCCAAGAGTGCTTCGTGTCCCCTGCACTCAGCCTGATTGCAGGCGCTTTTTTAGATCTTTTCGAGGACGCACAGCACATATCTGGTCTGCCCACCCTGTGTCCACTCCACCTCCTAGTCCTTCAGGCCGACAAGACGTACCAGGACGCTTTTCACCACCTCGCTTGCCTGATCGTTCAGACTCTCCTCCGCCTTCTCCAACTCCTTCAAGTGTGCCCAATGAAATTGATGAAGATGGTTGGGCAAAAGAAGAATTTGATATCAATGGGCTGCCTGGGCCATCTAACGACATTGAAACTGATGCAAACGTGCAGTTTTATGGCCCGCACGATAAATATTATCGCCGTTATCATTCCAAGCTCACAGGTAAGCTTTCCCCCTGTCTTTGTCAGATGGTCGTAATAATTCCTTTTAGCTCTACCATGCGATGAACATGGTAATCTCCTTCCTCCAGGTACTCCACCTGCTGCCTCAGTCAACGACCAAAACAACTGGTTTCCTTACGACAATCAAGTCCAATTTGAAACCGCTGAATTCCTTTACTCGAAGTGTCATCTGTCGGCCAACAAGATTGACGCCCTTCTAGACTTATGGGCAGCTTCCTTATATCCCCATGGTGCAGAGCCCCCGTTCAAGGATCATTGTCATCTTCACAAGGTTATTGATGCAATGGTCGCCAGAGACGTCAAATGGCAGTGCTTTTCCGTCAACTACACTGGCGAAATCCCCACCGAGAATCCCCCCGACTGGATGCTCAACAAGTATGATGTCTGGTTCCGTGACCCACGCCAAGTCGTCCATAAAATCCTTGGAAATCCAAGCTTCGCAAATGAGACGGATCTATCTCCATTCGAGGAGTATTCAACAGACGATCAAACTCGACAATACAAGGACTTTATGTCCGGCGACTGGGCATGGGAACAAGCGGTACGTCCATGTCTGTGTCATTTTTAGTTCACTAACGAGTGCTATATGTAGGACATCATTGCCGAAGGTGATGAAAGCACCGTTGGCAGCACATTTGTGCCGATTATTTTAGGTAGTGATAAGACTACTGTCTCGGTCGCCACCGGCAACAACGAGTACTATCCACTATATCTATCGGTTGGAAACGTACGGAACAACGTTCGACGTGCGCATCGTGACGCCGTTGTACTAATCGGTTTCTTAGCAATACCCAAAAGTATGCTTTTTTGTTGCTGACTCAGCACCGCTGACTGACTGGTTACCATCATTAGCAACAAATGAGCATTCCTCAGACGCCAACTTTCGCGCGTTCCGTAGGCAGTTATTTCATAGCTCATTATCTTTCATCCTCCAGTCCCTCAAACCAGCCATGACAACACCCGAAGTGGTGAAATATGGGGATGGATTCTTCCGACGCACGATTTATAGCCTTGGACCCTATATTGCTGACTACGAAGAACAAGTTCTCCTGACGTGTATTGTATGTGGCTGGTGTGCAAGGTTCGTCTCACATCTATTTCAATAACTTCTGTTCTCATGGCATTCTTAGATGTCGCGCACCAAGGAATAATTTGGATGAAGACGCCCTTGATCGCACTCGTGAGTTCAATGAGGCACTCTTCGAAGAGACCGACACGGATATGATGTGGACTGAGTACGGTATCATTGGGGATCTTGTGGTAATTTATTTTTCCGTCGAGGAGAGTGGTCACTCACCATTGTTCAGCCATTTACGAATGACTTTCCCCGTGCCGACATACATCAATTGATCGCCCCGGACATCCTGCATCAACTCATCAAGGGTTGCTTCAAGGATCACCTGGTCGACTGGATTTGTGCATATATCTCGGCTAATCACTCGAAAAAGAATGCGAATCAGATTTTGGACGACATTGATCGTCGGTATGGCGGTTCATTTTTATATCGATTATCACCCTCAGGCTGACTCCGTCATAGCATTGCGGTAGTTGCTCCATTCACTGGACTACGATGTTTCTCTCAAGGTCGGCGTTTCAAACAGTGGACAGGTGATGATTCAAAAGCTTTAATGAAGGTATGCAGTACATAGCTCTGTTCCCTAGCGTACTTCTATCTGATATTCATTAGGTTTACATTGCGGCCATCGAAGGCTACATACCAGCCGAAATCGTGTGGACACTTCAAGCGCTTTTAGATTTTTGCTACCTCGTTCGTCGACATATCATTTCCGCAAAGGCGCTGCAAGAAATCGAGGATGCGCTCGCTCGATTTTATAACTACCGACAGGTCTTTATGTCCGGTGACAAACCTGTAGTCGCTACCTTCTCACTTCCCCGTCAACATGCTGCAAAGCACTACCCCTCCCTCATCCACTTGTTTGGTGCACCCAACGGCCTGTGCTCATCAATTACGGAGTGTAAACACATCAAGGCTGTGAAGGAGCCATGGCGCCGCTCGAACAAGTTTCAAGCACTCGGTCAAATGCTCAGGACCAACCAGCGTCTCGACAAGATCACTGCTGCCCACGTCGACTTTGAAAGTCAAAAGATGCTGAGAGGGAATTGTCTCTCATCTGCGATTGATATACTTGGTGCATATGAACTTACTTGATGAAGTTCTTATTGATTCATCCTCTCGTGTAGCTCAAACGATGGCTGCTGACTCTGACAACCATGAGGATAACGGGGGCGATGCAGGCTCAAACGTACCTCAAGAAGTCGCAAGTATCCTAGGTGATAATGACCTTCCCATGCCTGACCACGCAGTTGGCAATGTTTCAATACAAGTGAAGCTTTCACGCACTCCAAGTAAGTTTGTTTACTGTTTTGGTCACGTTTTTCTCAAGGCATTCTAGAACGCCGATGCTCACACACCTTGCCTGCCTTGGCGATGGAGATAGGTGTTTTCAACCTGGTCGACTTGACGCGGCGGTTCCTCTTCAGCCAATATAACCCTGACGACGCCCGCGATCCAATGGAAATCCGTCTCTCAGACTGCCCCCGTTATGACGGCCGCATAAATGTGTACAACTCAGCATGTGCATGTTTTTTTGCTCCAAGTGATCTGAGCAGTATTGGAGGGATGCAAAAGGAGTTCATTCGTTCCACACCAGTCTGGAGAAAGGAGGGAAGCCAAAAAGACTGTGTATTTGTTACCACAAATGCAGATGACCTAGACGCAACAGACATGCGCGCCTTCGACATCGCTCGCGTCCTTGCGTTTTTCGCCTTCACATGTCGAGATGGGAAGTACTTTCCTTGTGCCGTTGTTCGATGGTTTGAGAAGATTGGCAATCTCCCGGATGAAGATACGGGGATGTGGATGGTCTGACCAGCAAATCTTCCAAATCGCTCACCCTATTACGCGGTGATCCACCTGGACTCGATTTACCGCGCCGCCCATTTGATTCCTGTGTATGAGATGGACCGCATTCCACGTAACATCAAACCCCACAACTGCTACGATGCATTTTGTGCATTCTATGTAAACAAGTATGTGGACCACCATGCATTTGAGATTGCGAGCTAGCTTCACCGACCGTGGAACATTCCCCGACGCTGACGAAACGACAACTCGGACGACAAAGTACTATCCTATGAACTCGGACTCTGCAGCCAAGCCTCCCCCTTCCGCCCTTTCCTTCTTGTACAGCGTCTTCCATGGCTCCGGCAACAGGCTCTCCCCCCCAAATGATCTCCTCAACTTGTCCATTTTCCCATGCTCCCCCCAGTCCTGCTGTCTCAGACACCGTTGTTGGGGTAATTTGTTCCCTGCATAATCCACCGTGTTTACGCCGCTCTTAGTCCTATAATGCCACCCTTTCGGTACACCAACTTGTAGAAAACTCTCACAGCAAGAATTTCTGTATCGACAACGAGGCTCTTTACGACATCCTCAAACTTTCGACCCCCACCTATGGAGATCTGAACCACCTTGTCTCCTTTGTCATGTCTGGTATCACTACCCACTTGCGCTTCCCTGGTCAATTGAGCTCGGGTCTCCGTAAACTCGCTGTCACATGGGTATGTTCCACACCTCAGTGTGCCTTGTTATCGACTAACAAATGGCTGTTAAGTTCCATTCCCTCATCTCCACGTCTTCATGACTGGAGTCGCTCCCCTGACGGCACATCGTAGCCAACAATACCGTGCTGTCACCATCCCCAAGTTGACCCAACAAATGCTCGATGCCAAGAACATGATGGCTGCCTCGGACCCAAGACATGGTCGCTACCTTACTGTATGTTTACTGATATTCCTTCGTCATTAGCTCATCATTTTTCTGCAGGTTGCTGCCGTATTCCACGGCAAGGTTTCCATGAAGGAAGTGGAAGAACAAATGCAGAATGTGCAGAACAAGAACTCCGCCTACTTCGTGGAGTGGATTCCCAACAACGTGCTCTCAGCAGTGTGACATCCCTCCTCGCGGTGTCAAGATGGCGGTCACATTCTTGGGTAACTCAACCGCCATTCAAGAGCTCTTCAGGCGTGTCGACGACCATTTCACCACCATGTTCAAACACAAAGCCTTCTTGCACTGGTATACGCGAGAGGGTATGGATGAGATGGAGGTTTGTGTCCTGATCTGTAACGTTATCAAGCTTAACATCCCTGGCTGGTAGTTCACGGAAGCTGAGTCCAACATGCAAGATCTGATTGCTGAATACCAGCAATACCAGGATGCAACGTAAGTGTGCATGTGAGTTCTGCCGTAGCCGTTGCTGACGTCTTGGCTAGTGTTGAGGAGGAGGGCGAATATGAGGAGGAGCAGTAGACGTTAAAACACCGATGCAACGCATGATTGCTTTCTTCCCATTTCTATCTTCTTTACAATGAAAACTTAGGTACTCAACCCGAACCTATGGAAATCTCAACCACCTTGTCTCCTTTGTCATGTCTGGTATACTTGTTGGATCCGTAAACTCGCTGTGAACATGGGTACGTTCATGCCTCTGTACTTTGCTGTCAGCTAACTACTTGTTAGGTTCCATTCCCTCGTCTCCACTTCATCATGGACTGGATTCGCTCCTCTGACGGCGCGTAACAGCCAACAATACCGTGCGGTGTCAAGATGGTGGTTACGTTCTTGGGTAACTCAACCGCCATTCAAGAGCTCTTCAAGCATGTCAGCAACCACGTCACTCCCGTGTTCAAACGTAAAGCCTTCTCGCACAGGTATCAGAGCTCCACATCGTCCCCTCCGCGATCCATCCACAACAAATTCCAAGCCCCAAAAGCGGTATCGCATGCTGGATATCGGTGCAGGGATAGGCCGCGTCACAGCGGACGTCCTTCACCTCGTCTCGGACGTTGTCCGCAATCCGTCCACAACAAATTCCAAGCCCCGAAAGCGGTATCACATGCTGGATATCGGTGCAGGGATAGGCCGTGTCACAGCGGACGTCCTTCACCTCGTCTCAGACATCGTCTGCAATCCGTCCACAACAAATCCCGAGCCCCAAAGTGGTATCGCATGCTGGACATCAGTGCAGGGATAGGCCACGTCACAGCGGACGTCCTTCACCTCGTCTTGGACATCGTGCTTCTACACAAGAGGGTATCTCGGAGAAGAATATTTTGTGTTCCGTTCTGATGTGGTTATCACATTGCATCTAAGATTCCTGGTCCATTAGTTCATGGAGGCCGAATCCAGCAAATACCAGCAATACCAGGAGGCAATGTAAGCGTGTATGTAGGAATATGAGGAGGAAGGCACCGCCCGAGGAGGAACAGTAGACGTTAAAACACCACCACAATTCTTGATTCTGCCTTTGTGTTTGATACCGTTGTTATTATTTAACTTACTCGGCAACTGACCTTGTCAACTGGTCGCGATTAAGTAAAACTATATTGTTTATACTTATTCCCCTTGGCGGGACTGGTCGTGATTAGATGAAAATATCTTGTTTATACTTTTATACTTATTCCCCTTGGCGGGACTGGTCGTGATTAGACAAAAATATCTTGTTTATACTTATTGTGCCTTATGCCCTTGGCTGGCTTTTTTAGAATCTGATGTGTAAGAACAAGTGCAGATAAGTGTAAATAAGTGATGTGCTAAATTCCTGATGCTGTGAAGCAAACTGTGGTCCTCAATCGGATATGATTGTTTTTGGTAATCCATGGTGTTTCCAGACATGGGTCATATATAGCTTGGCGGTTTCCAAAGCTGATATGGCTTTGTTGCAAGGGATGAATTCGACTTCTTTGGAGAAGCGATCAACAACCACTAGGATTGAATCAAATCCATTGCAAAGGGGGAGATCAGTAGTGAAATCTACTGAGAGATCTTGCCATGGTCCCTCTGGTATAGGCAGGGGTTGTAATTTTCCTGCAGGTGCAATGTTTTGTCCTTTGAATCTAGCGCAGTGATCACAGCGCAAGACATAGTCCTTGACTAGTGTGCTTAGGCCAGGCCAAGTGTAACTTCTTTGAATCAACTCTAATGTCTTTTCAGTTCCAGGGTGTCCCACAAGTGGAGTATCATGATGTAGATGTAGTACTTCCATGCGAAGATCGTCGATATCAGGTACAAAGATCTTGTTTTTGTCTGCTAGCAAATCTTCTTGCTTTATACAGACTTGATTTTCCTTGCATGATTTTGTGATGTCAGTTTCTTTTAATCTAAAGGTAGCGTCTCTGATCCGGTCATGGATAGTGTTGGCATCAGTTGTTAAGCGAACAACAGTTCGAATCTGTTCTGGTGGTATAACCAATATTTCTTTATTGTCATCCTCTTTCCTTTAGCATGATCTTCTCGTCGAGAGAGGGCATCTGCCTTTCCCATAGAGGTACCTGCTTTATGTAACCATTTGAAGTTGAACCGAGATAGATATTGAGCCCATCGGGCTTGTTGGTGATTTAGATCTTGTCAGACCATGAACCATTGAAGATTCTGATGGTCATTCCATATCTCGAATTCAAATTGAACTCCTTCTAGATAGTGGTGCCAGAGTTCTAAGGCTCTGATAACACTTAGCATTTCTTTATCTGCGATTGGATAGTTACGTTCTTCTGGTGACATAGAATGGGAAGAGTAAGTGACTGGATGCCATTTGCCATCTATCTCAATTGAGAGCACAGCTCCTGTGGCAAAGTCTAAGGCATCAGATTCCAATCAGAATGTTTTATCATTATTGGGAAATGCTAGAATAGGTGCGGTGGTGAATTTCCTTTTAAGCATGTCAAATGCAATTTGTTGTGAGTCAGTCCATTTAAATGGAGTGTCTTTCTTGATTAAGTCATTGAGAGGGCGAGTCACTTGTGCGTAATCTTCAATGAATCGTCGATAGAAATTGGCTAGACCGAGAAAACTGCGAACTTGTCGAACAGTTGTTGGTGTAGGCCAATCAAGAACTGCTTTTACTTTGTCTTCATCCATGCGAATTCCGTCAGGTGTTATAGTCATCCCAAGGAATTCAACTTCTTTAACGCGAAAGGAACATTTCTCTGGTTTAACAAAGAGATCATTTTCTTTTAGTCGGCGTAGTACTTCAAGTACGATCCGATCGTGTTCCTTTTGATTATCCATTTTTGTGAAGTTCATTAGATCATCAATATAAACAACACAGACATTATCCATGTCTGAGAATATGTTGTTCATCATTGTATTAAAGGTGGCAGGGGAGTTGCATAGGCCAAAGAACATTACTAGTGGTTCAAAGGCTCCTCGATGGCAAATGAAGGCTGCTTTCCATTCGTCTCCTTCTTTGATGCATACATTATTGTATCCCCAACAAAGATCCATTTTCGTGAATAGTTTAGCTCCTTTAAGCTTGTCAACAAGCTGGGAGATGAGCGGTAATGGATAGTTATTATTGATCGTATGTTCATTAAGATATCGGTAATCTTGAACCATACGTTTCTTTCCATCCTTCTTTGGAACAAAGAATACAGGGGAAGTTTGAGGTGACTTGGAGGGTCTAATGTAGCCTTTGCGAAGTTGATCATCTATGAAGTCACTAACTTCTTGCTGTTCTAGCGGAGATAGGGGTATCAATTGTCCTTTCTTAGGTATGAAAGTTTCCTTTAGATCAATAGCATGATCCCAATGTTTCCTAATCGGCATTCATTCAGATTCTTTCTTTGCGAAGATGTGAAGATATCTATGATATTCTTTAGGGACTAATTCTTCGGCTTTGGGATCTAGTTTCAGTTTTGGATCTAACTTGGCAGCATTAATCTGTACAAGTTGATCATGCTCTTCTTTCTCGATAATTCTTAGGAAAGAGCTTCTGGATTTATTGTAACAAGAATTAGGACAACGCATCATATGGATGGTTCCTGTTTCCCAATTGATTTCTGGGTTATGGTGTTTGAGCCATGTGTATCTGAGAATCATTTGATGTTTGCCTAGGTCAGTTACTTCTGCAATTGTCTTTTCTTGATGTCCGAGATAATTAATCATGAGCTCGGCATAATATGTTAGGCTTCCAGCAGCATTATGTGTTCCATTAATGTTAAATACCAGGATTGGGCGCTCTAGGGGTTTAAGAGGAATGTAATTTTTACTAGCCCAATCTTTGTCAATGAAGGTCGTGTTAGCTCCTGAGTCTAACAAGGCGAGAATGTTAATTGAATGTCTAGCATTCAGATTAATGGAAATAGGTGGAATAAGTTCCTTGGTAGAGTTGCCTTGGATCTTAGCAATCTCGGGTGTAGGAAGCATTTCTTCTATTTCTGCATTGGACAAGAAAGAATACATCTGTCAAATGTCAGTGCGTTTCTGTTCAATGGTAGATGGAGTTGTGTGTAACGAGTTCACTTCCACAACTTCTGGAAGGATTATCTGTTCTGGGTTTTCTAGTTCCTTAATAGAGGAATGAAGCACTGGTATGAAGTTCTGGCCAAGCTCCGAATCAATCGAAGGCCCCTCTAGACATGAATAGATAGGAGATGGGTTTACAATTTCGGAACTTGTAGATCGAGATGCAACTTGCTTGCCCAGTTCTTTCAAGTTGCTTTGCCTTTTCCCTTAGAGTCAGATGGCATAGATTGGAAAAGTGAGCGGACTTCATCAAAGGTCATTCCTTGACAAGCACGGGGTAAGGATTCTTGGATCTGATCCCATGATTCAGCTGGTTCAGCTGTGGTAGCCCGAATAGCTCTTCCTTTGCTGCATGTTGGTTTATGTTGTCCTCTGGACCAATTACAGTGTCCACAACATGAGGAGGGTTTCTTACAATCTTTGGCAAAGTGTCCCTGGCCTCCACAGTTGAAGCAAGTGGACCCTGTCGATCGTGATGATCCTCCTGAGGATCGCTGTTTGGGTCTACAGGATCTGGTGAAGTTTAGGTCTAGTTGGTCATTGTCTTCTTCGTCGATGAGACCAATGTTCATTGGGTCACCATAGCATGACTTCTTTTTTGATTGACCAAGAATAAGTCCAATGGATTCTTGGAGAGATCCAATCTCAGATACTATTTCAATATATGGACCGATATCTGTCTGTCTCTTCTTTTCTTTCGTGATCTGTACTAGAATAGAAGGTCTCATAGCCTTCTCGAGTATAGCACAAGTGTGTGCTCCATCAACTCCTGCCATGTTGTATAGAGACTCGAACTTAGTAATGAAGGGTCCGGTCTTAAGGTCTCCTTGATGAAACTTGTTTAGCTCCATAAGAGCCCAGTCTTTCTGGTTAGCATGTCTGAAGAACTTCGGTAGTTCTTCTTCAAGGTTATGCCATAGGTAGATAGGTCCTCGAGCCAGTCGAGTTTCAGCGAACTTTCCTGCAGTGGGTCCTTTGAGTTGGGATAGGATTGCTTGGACAGCAGTGTAGGATCTGGGTGGTATGGCAGTAGCATTTAAGCGTAGCCATGCTTGTATCTTAGCCCACCATTCATCAAACTTGGCACGGCTTCCCTCATAGTCTCCTGGATCTGCAAAGATCTCGACCTTTTGGGTATATCCCCTTCCAGTGCCGGTGGATCCAACAGCGGCCCTAGTGTTGGCAGCTTCTAGATCGGTTAGTTGATCTCTAAGATCATTGTTTTCTTGTTCAAGGGTAGTGACTTTCGCTTTGAGGCGAATAGTATCAGTACCAAGACTATCACAGGCAGTAAGGGTAGCGGAAAGCATATTGACAATTGAGTCCCATCTATCTTGTGTGGAAGACATACTAGTGTCAGAAAGAGTGGTTCGTAACTCGGCAAATAGATCGGCGATTGCGGACATGTTGAATTAAGTGGGGTAGTTAAAGTTCTCTTCTGATTCAGGAGTAGTGTCTGAGTTATCAGCTAGAATAGATTCTCCTGCTTGTAGTCCGTCTACTACTTCAGCACGAGCAGCTGCTGGTGTGGGGATTCTGAAGGGGATGAACCTAGGTACTGGTGGTAATGGTTCTCCTGCTTTGGCAGCGGCTTCTTGTTCAGCTAATGCAGCTTCTTGGGCGGCATGAACACATTGCTGATTAATGAATTGGAGATGAAGGGTTCTTCTTCTCTGTGCAAAGTTCCTTCCTCTGTTTACTCTTTCGAGGTGTCTTACTTGTTCCTGGTTTCTAGGCTCAGGGTTCTCAGCACGTGGTACAATGTTTTCAGGGGTCTCGTTTATTTCAACAATAGAGTACGTCCTGCTAATATGGATGGTAACGAAGAGGTGCCCTAAGAGCTGTGAGGGGTCAGAGTGTACTAGGGTGATAACCAGTAGTACTGTCAGGAATGCAGTACCAGTGAGGTAAGTGAGGCAGATGAGGAATAGAGGTAGGAGATCTCTCTCTAATCCATATCTGTTCCCTGATACGATCTGTGGCCTGTTGTATCTGTTGTTGAGTGATCTCAATCCGGTCAAGATCTCGGGACTGCCTAATACCAAGCTGTATTCCCTCGCATATAGCTCTGTGGATTCTCTCTGTCTCACTCTCTCTATGCGATCTGTGAGAGCGACTTCTGTTATGTTTGAAATGACAGGCAGATTGGTGGGTGAGGGCGGTGCGGATCGGTTCACAATCTACGGGTTCCGGTAACTCAGATGGTGCCTGTAAGGGGGTACTAGGAATGTATGTGGGAGATCCGAGCGGTGGGTATATGATCTCACGATCTGCTAATGTCAGGGTTAGACAGTGTTTGGTGTTGACAGCGTCTGTCCTAGCTAGTTCACCTGGTAAGTCTGCAGTGTTGATAGTAGGAGCCCAATAGCAAGTACTAGGGGCATCCTCTGGTGCAAGTGTGGTCTTGTTGACCAACATCCTATAGCCTTGATCTAAGCTGCTGTTGTAGTCGAGTAACTTGTCCCGTTCCTATATATGGACTCGTCAGTCCTAATCCATACTCAACTAGTGACTAGTTGATCGGTACCTGTAGGTGTGTCTCGGCCCTTCCTATCTGTGCCTTGTAGTCTGAGGGGTTGTACTCGTTTGGGTCGTACGATCCCGAGCTGACTGCTGTCTCTGGGACTAGCCCAAAGATGTCCAGGAAAGCGACGTCGGTGGATGGTCCTGTGATGGGACCTGAAGGTGGAGATGCCGGCGGGGGAAGGCCTGTCCTTCCTGCGACTGTGTACGCGTAGCTGTCGGAGATCCTATAGTAAGGCACTACCGGAGTGCGGGGTCAATAGCATAGCGTGGGTGGCCTATCAATAATCTACTTGGTTCTTTCAATCTAGATGGGTGGTGATAAAGTGGTGATGGGGATCCCGGAGCAGTTAGCTAGACCGCGGCAGTTAGTATAGTCTTGTTCTAATGAAACGACCAGAACCCACCTAAGGGTCTAGTGTCTGTAGTTACAAGAGTACTAGGTGAGTTGTTCTGGGAAAACTCCAAGAGAACAAGACTGGAGAGTCTTGTACTACTTGGCTATAGTATTTATACTACTAGTACATGTGCACAGACCATGCAGTGCTTATCTACAGATACTATACTTGTATTACTAGGTCTGAGACTGGGAAACATGAGTTGCGTGTTTATTGGAGGATAAGCATACCTGTGCGGACGTGTGTTGGATAGGGGGCATGAGGCGCACATGAGGTGCATCACATGTTAATCTAGAGTGCATCACTGCAAGATCAATATCATGGGAGAAAGTTGGGCTTTGTGGGAAAATAAGCGAGTGAGTGAACATAGGGGCTATTGGAGTATTCGGTGAATTGTGAGTGAATGAGCGTCTGGAAAAATAAGGAAAAATAGGGGAAAAATAGGGGTGTTTGTAACAGGCCCGACACACAATCTTGGTGATGCTTCAGGGTATCTCAGAAAGGCCCGACTCACTCTATCAGTGATATCTTTTGACCTATGAGACAGGCCTGACACACTCTCTCAGTGGTGACTCCTGACTGATCACATAGGCCCAACACACTCCCTCGGTGGTGACTCCCGAATGATGACACAGGCCCAACTCACTCTCTTGGCGGTGTGCCTAGCATATCAAAGAGGCCCATCTCACTCCATCACTGATGTGTTAGGGCATCTCAGACAGGCCCAACATACTCTCTCGGTGGTGACTCCCGATTGACAACACAGGCCCGACACACAATCTCGGTGGTGTGTCAGGGCATCCCAGACAGGCCTGACTCACTCTCTTGGCGGCATGTGTATCATATCAAAAAGGCCCGTCACACTCTATCACTGATGTGTTGGGGCATCTCAGACAGGCCTGACGTACTCTCTCGGTGGTGACTCCCGAATGATGACACAGGCCCGACACACAATCTCGGTGGTGTGTCAGGGTATCTCAGAAATGCCCGACTTACTCTCTCGGTGGTGTGTGAAGCATATCAAACAGGCCCGACTCACTCTATCAGTGAGGTCTCATGAACTACGAGACTGGCCTGCCTCACTCTCTTGGCGGTGTGCAGGGTATCTCATACAGGCCCGACTCTCTCTCTCGGTGATGACTCCTGTCCTATGACACAGGCCCGACTCATTCTATCGGTGATGTGTCTTGACCTGCCAGACAGGCCTGCCTCACTCTGTCGGTGGTGTGTTAGGGCATCTCAGACAGGCCCGACTTACTCTCTTGGTGGTGACTCCCAATGTTACGTTTGGCCCGGGTAGGGACGAACGTAGCCCTTTAGAGGTTCGAGGAGACAAGGATTCTGAACAAGCGTGCCCTTATGGCGACACGGGGTTCATAGAGCAAAGGCACCGTTGTTAGCCTAATGCTAGTCAATGGTTCAAGGGTTTGAAGGGCAAGGACCAGTCTATGCTGGCAGCAAGACTTAGACTCGGCGAGGAGGTTTTTCGAAGGGATGGATTCCACGAAGTACGAGGTAGTACAAGGGAAGTCAAGGGAGATCTAAGCTAAGGTACAACCGGGTTGAGAGTCGGTCTTTAGTATACAGAGGAATGTCTAGGGCCGGTTTGCATAAGGGGAGGCGAGGAACGTGGAAGAACACGATGGAAGGAAGTTGCTGACGAGGCAAGTGATAAGAGATAAGGGTTACGTGGGGGGAATGAGTCAGCAACAAGAAAAGAAAAGAAAGTCCTGAAATGTGATTCGAACGCGCGAGTAAGCATAGTAGTACAAGCAACGAGTAGCGTGAAGAGAAAAGAGAAAGTTGTAACACCCAACAGATCATACAGGCCCAACTCTCTTTCTCGGCAATGTGCCATAGCACATGAAACAGGCCCAACACACTTTGGTGATGCAATTTGTGGCTCCTGCATTCCCGGGCCCTTCTTATCTTCTCAGTCACCTTTCTCTCTGTCTCGGCTGACAGGCCCATATCAGGGTGGTCCAAGAATAATGGCTTTATTCCTGTCAGGCTGTCCGAAAAGCTCCATACATTGTCACTACATTATGTGTGCACCTGGTGTGAAGCCCAAGGGACCAATCACCATGTAGTCACGGCATACACACCATGGATCAATGGTCTAGTCGAAAACGTGAATGGGAAACTGCTTGGACGACTAAAACGCCTCTGCAGCCCAGGCCTTGGCAAGGATGACCATCAGAACATGAAACCTGAGGAAATCACCAAAGTGTGGCCCGACCACTTTGACACTGCCATCCGTCAACTCAACGAGCACATCATATGTATCATCACTGCAATTCTCCCCGAAGGAACTCCTACTAGGCTTTGTCATCAACACAGCCCGAACCCCCACCACAACGACAATGACACAACCCACCCAACACGATGTCACAGTACACATGGCATACGTCGACCAACAACATCTAGACGGAGCGAGCCGTGTAGCTATACATGCAATCAAACGGAAAGCAGCATTTGACCACAAAGTACTATGGATGAATGCCGGAGAAGTCGTATTCACTGAGGATCAACTAGTCCAAGTATATGACAATTCCCTCAGCACAACCCTTTCCACCACATGCAAACTCCTCCCGCAATGGTCCGCACCATGCCACATCGTTCAACGTGCGGGGAATTCATACATGCTGAAGACACTAGAAGGATTCCCAGTTCCAGGGTGGTTCCATGCCAGACGTCTCCGCAAGTTCATCCCGCGCCTGGGCACTAATCTAGCCATCGAGGAGGAAGAGAGAGGTGCAGAAAAGAGAGAGAGAGAGGACAAGCAGGACCAAGAGGACAGGTCGGAAAAGAGCGACACAGGTGATGAGGACACAGATAACGAGGACGAGTGGTGATGGAGCAAGGTTAGAGTCCGTCGTAAGCGAACCCGGGGAGGGGGCAGATGGAGCAGCAGGGAGTCGAGGGTAGGAGTGTCAGGGGTCCAGAGCGGGAGATGCCGGAGTAGCACGAGTGCAGCGTCGTAGAGTAGCGAGTCTTGATCCTTTCCCATCATCATCTCAGCGGGGCGTCGGCCTTCTGTCTCCCATTGGTCAGCTCTGGCTGGTTCAACGGAGAGGAGTCCTGCGCCTCTAGGGTCATTGAAGAGCTCGGCAAGAACGAATGGGTCCACCTTGCATGTCATGGTCTCCCAAGTCGA
>JBBPNA010000619.1:0-14984 GCA_038090555.1 Boletus subcaerulescens | reverse complement strand
CCCTTGCACTCAATTGAACACAGTGGTGGCATGAATGAGCACAAGGGGCAGTGGATGACAACAAGGCACAAGAAGGCATGATGAGGCAATGGGTGAACTCTCAAGGCCTCATGCTTAATTTGACATACAGATGGCATGAACAAGTGTGAGGGGGGTGGTGGATGACAATGAGGCATGAAAAGATATGATGGAGGCGATGGGTGAACCCTTAAGGCCTCATGCTCAATTTGACACATGGATGGCATGAATGAGTATGATGGCAGGGCATGAGAAGACACAAGGGGAAACAGTGGAAGTACTAATAGAGTTGGACTTGGACAAAATTTCCATGGGATGATCTTGTTGATTGTTGATGACACAGCCTCAATTTCAAGCTCCTGCCTCCAGCACTTGTGACATGTTGCCACTGCCATCTTCGAGCTGAATGCTCAATGGTTGCCCCTGGCTTTTTCCAGATGTTGTTGTTAAAGATGTTGGAGTGGATGTAGTGTGTCAATGACACCAAGCAGTAACATAAAGACTCATCAAACAGAGTCCAATTGGGTCAAGAGCAAATTTATTTGATTGGGATACACTCAATGTCGCATCACTACCAGTGGGGTGGCAAATGAAACCATGCATGAAGCTTCCCTATCAGCGAGCAAATAGCACCAGTCTCCGTACAAGGGAACAAACTCCTCCATAGCAATACAGAAGATCTATTACAGCTTCTATGGTGGCAAAGGAGTAAAGTGTCTACACGAATGTATGCAGTGTAAGGTGATCATGTGTGAACAGGACTCTGTGGATGACAATGGATGCATAGGGTTTGGCACTGTGTCTAGTCTGCTACCATTCCTATGCCTCTTATGCGAACAGACCATGTGGAAGAGGTCTTCACAGCCAACGCCAAACCCTGTGGTGAGTCAACCACTTTTGTAATTAGATGTGAAATCTCAGAGCTACAGTGCAGCTTTTTAAGCTACAGGGAGCGGAAGCATGCAAGACTAAACTGGCCCATGGTGGTTGTCATGCTGAGTCTTGCTGGTAAAGCCAATATGTTTATTTGAGATGCACTGTCCCTCAACATCAAGCACATGACAAACAAAAATGTAGGTGTAAGTAAGGACTGGCAGAGGATTCTTCACACTAAACATTCAAGCCAGGCTCAAATGGTCCATGCTCTGTTAAAGAAATCTGGTCAGGTCGAGGCACAGAAGGAGATGGCTGAGGGTGGAGGTTTGTCTAAGCATCCATCAAGAGCGGTGCACCCACGAACACATTTATTGTGGTTTACATGCACACAGAAATGGAGATGGGCTGTCTGCAGTATGGGGGCGGAAAATCCAAGCCCAACTTTGCACCTGCATTGTGGATAATCAGCGAGTACTGTGGGGAGGCAATGTTGAAGACAATGGGGCCGTGAACTTATCTGCAGAGCAACACGGTGCAAGTGAAGCTTCTCACTGGTTCAACGACTTGGTGTATTTTCAAGGGGGTTGGAACAATATTGTTAGTTGTGGTGATTTCACACCTCATTCATTGATTATTTTGTGTTCTAACTGTGACCATGTTGTTCTTCATGGTCACTTTACTTACCTACCGCTTTTCAGCTTCTCTTTATCTTGTTGTGGTGTCTCTACCCATACAGAACTTAAAGTTACCTTCACACTTCCTAGTCCATTGTGGCTAAATTATTTATGGTTGTTTACCTTGAAGCACAGTTACTCCCTGGAGTACCACATTGTATCCTTTGGTTACTCACTGTGGACTCCAGAGTCATCCTGAGTTGATCCAGCAAGTGGCTAGTCCACTTCCATTAGCATTTTAGCTCTTAACAGATATTCGCCTGTATTGCCCATTCACCAATGCATATCCAGTTGTTTCATGCATCCATGAATCATGCTTGGGATGCTTGGCTGGCTACCTGAATCGCAGATTGGTTGTCAATGCGCAGCACAGAGGGTACAGTGACAGGAAATATCTCCTGTATTAGCCTGTGCAACCAAACAATCTTTTTACAAGCCTTGCAGGCAGCAATGTATTCTGCTTCAGTGGTGGATAAAGCAATGATAGGTTGATGCTTCAACGTCTGGGAAATAGCACCAGTACCAATCTCGACCGCATATCATAGCACCTGTAGAGTGTCCAGTGTCCTTACAACCACCATGATTGGGATCAGAGAACACAGAGAATGACTTAGAGGACAGAATAAGTGATACCACAGTCAAGAGTATCCTTGATGTAGTGCAACAAGTGGTTGATAGTATTCCAATGGTCAATTCCTGGATTAGATGTGAAGAAGGCAAGTCGGCCAACAGAGTAGACAATGTCTGGGCAAGTGGTGCAACAGAAATATTGCAGGAAACCAATGGCAGCACTGTAGGACACTGTACACATGAAAGCAAGCTCCTCTGGCATTTTGGCAGCTGAATAGACTGTTGTGTTGTTTGCCAAGGTGATAGGCATGTGATAAGGGGTATAGTTGCACAGCCAATGGTGATGAGATGTCATATGAGAAGTGGCACTGGAGTCTGCATTCCAAGCAGTGTCAACAGAGTGCTGGGAAGGAGTAGAGGGGTCATTGAAATGAAGACTTGGACTAGCCACTTGCTGGATCAACTCAGGATACCTCTGGAGCCCACAGTGAGTAACTAAAGGATACAATCTGGTGCTCCAGGGAGTAACTGCACTTCAAGGCAAACAACCATAAACAGATCAGCCACAATGAACTGGGAAGTGCGAAGGTAAAGTTTTATATGGGTAAAGACCACAACCAGCTGTGAAATCAACAAAGCTAACAGCTACCCCAAGATGTGATCAAGCCCTGGTATAATGGCAGTTCCATGAGGAACATCACCAGGATTGTTTGTGTGTTGTTTTTTTTCTGGGGAGGTTATGGGTAATTATAAGCTGTGTGTGGAGTCGCCAAGTGAATGTGAGTCTAGGATTGTGTGAGCCAATTAATGTTGACAAGTAGGACTGGATCAACTAGCTTGATGGGCTCTAAGACTTGGATGAGTACCCTTCTCTCCCTTGCTTTAACCATTCACCTGGCTAATGTGATGCATTTCACAGGTTCTTTATGCTATGTCCACCCACGCAAATGGTGTCAGTGGGCAAGCTGCCATAATTGCCAAAAAAAAATATGCAACCATGCACAACTTCCTTTTATGGCCATGTTCAAAAGAGCGCTTACCCAGTACATCTACTTCTCATAGTTTTCTCACATGTCAGGGTGGTACCACTTATTGCTGTTTGATGTGCACCTGGTACTATGGGGTCTGAGGGCAATGCTGTCTGCTTCTGATTACATTTGGCTGCAGGAACTGGGACAGGTCCATTAGTGGGCCTAAGATGCATTATATACTATATTCTAGCTATGTTGATGAGAGATGTGCAGTGCCATACCTAGGTGCAATTCCATCTTCTTTAAATGCTGATCTCCCCATCTTCAAGTCTCTGGGTTCCTACCCCTACAAATGGATGTGGTGAAGAGTTCCTTGCACACATACACTGAGACTGAGTGCAAGGGCAAAAGGGCAAAAGCATGACTGATTCTGCTGTTATACAAGATAACCACAAGGTAACTCCAGCCTTCTGATGCTTTCAGCACATTTGACTGAACAATCAACCATTATTTCTCATCACCAAAGTCCTTTCAACCTTGACCTCCCCCCTATTTCACCTGAATATTTTATGTGAGTTATATTATGTTGAACATTGTTTGGCTATCTGAGGGAATGTTGGTTGGTGATGATATATATATTCAACCATGATCAACACTGATTTTGCCTGCAGTACCCAAAACTGCTTCTTTTATCACCCTGCCCCCTAAGGTTCAATACAGTTTGGCTGGAACCTGATGCAAATTATATGCTTACCAGCCTGACATTGGAGAACATAAGAACACTCTGAAGTGATGTGCTTTCAACTCATAACTATTGTGTGCATTCTTCACAAGACAATAATGCAACCAACAGATGAGGTCCCAAATCTCATTGAGATACCAGTTTGGGCCTGTGACATCTATTTATTCTTCACACCTGCAGTTCCTGGAAAGCTCAAGAAGCCAGTGACCCATAGGTTTTTCTTAGAAATGTTGCAGGTGATTTGCAACTCCATCCCTAACAGTGATAATTGATCCATAGTACTAGAAGTTGACTTTTCAAGATGTACAGAGGCAAAAATATGAAAGCTAAATAGATCATCTTTAAAATGCAACCACACATCTTATGTCATCTCTAATATATATCTGACACTGACTGATCTGGCATATGCTACTAGTATCCCCTTGTATAAAATTTCTCACCATCAACTTTATATTATCACTAAGCAACCAGCACTCAGACAAGGTACAGAACGAGTGTGATGCAATGACAAGATTCAAGAGATACTGGAGTACTTTTGAACCTGAGGAAGTGATCAAAAGAGAGTCAGATGATTCACACTATCAATGGACAGTGATAAGAAGTGATTTCTTCTGCCTGACTTACCTATGCAATAAAAAGGAGCTCATGATGACTATGAAGATCTGGAGAAGGGTCTTGAGTCCTTATAAGGAGTGTTCAACGGACATGTTCAATTCACAATGGACTTGTTTGGCAATGAAATGGATGTTGGACCCATCATCCATGTCATGGATATTCTGTGGGTAACTCATAAATTGTTCTTTCTGTCAAAGTCTCACTTTTCTTGCTGGCGTTCTCAATGAAAGACTTGATAAATGTAACAGTCATCTCCAGTTAACACTACAGGATGCCTGGCAGCTTCATGTGCAGGTTTCTGACTGAATTGTGGCATAATCAGGTCAACAATGCACCCAGATCATGAAAGGCGAACAGATTTCTTTTTGAGAATTCCCCTGTTGTGCTCACCATTAAATGGTCAAAATCAGCCAATCTGCTCATCTCAGCTAGTGTTTGAAAGTCCGGTCCAGTCTGTTTTTGACCTTCCTAATTAGACAGCCAGTCCAAAATCAGTCCTGGGAAGTTCCCAGGGATCTGAAACTGGCAACTGGTCCAAAACAAACTGGTCCAAACAGTCCTAAATCAGTTGCAACCAGTCTTTTGAAAGACCAGTATTCCTGCCCCTACCCTATGGGAATCACACTTTGCACTAGTTGTACAGAATGTAGTACTGACCAAGGGGCCTCTGATAACCTAATGTTGGTCCACGCAGTCATGAGATATGTGCACTTTAAACTCACATGTCATTAGTAGGTCTATAGAAATGTCATGAAATCAATATGGGTGAATAAAATCGAAATAATTTGTTAGAAATTAGTGATGATATTCTAATTAGAAAGTGTGGCTGTACACTGATTGCAACCAGTTTCAACCAGTTTTGGACTGGTCTGTTGAATGTCCATAAAATCAGGCAACTGCAACTGCTCTTAAACAAGTACAGGACTGGAAGAACATTTCTGGCTGTGTCTTTCACTAACTGTATGATGACCTGTAAGACCTACCATCCATAGACCTTCAATGTGTTCGAGTTGACCTTTGCCACTGTCAAAATGGCCATGAACTCCCCATCTACAATGCTGATGGTTTCCAAGTCCACAGATAATTACCAAAAACCTTCACAAAGTGAGGCGCCCTGGCAGACCTTACCAAGATCTATGCACTCTTTCCTCTGGACAACAATGATAAAAACATGTATCACGTGTATCCATTAGCATTCATGAGGCAATTCAGAAATGTACAGGCAAAAGAAACCTATCATGCTTCAACAATGTCCTTCTAGATGTCAATTCCATACTGACATCCCATTAGAACCAGAAGACTCACATGCTTATTTATTTGGTGATGGCTTTGAGTGAGGTGCCCCTGTCATCTGTGGCATTCACACTCAAGTATACAACATGATATCCTACCAAGTCTGTGACCAGGCAAGATTCCATTATGTTCAGCTGGGTCTCTCTATATCAGCCCTCTGTGGAACCAACACAAAAACTCAGACCCCGAAATAATGCTTTGTCCAAATAAGGGAAACAACATTGTCTCAATGGACTCCCATCCGCACTTTGCCAGTACCCTCAAAGACAAGGATCAGCCACAAGCACTCAGGATCAAACAGACTTTCTCCATGGATGTCCATTGCCTTAGCAGACAGGCACATAGAAACAGGAGATGAGTTCATTTTCATTTGAATAAGCTTGTTATCTCACAAACAATTCATTCTACCAGAATTGTGTATACAGAGGTCATAGCTCAGCAAACTTGCTCATCTCACTTTCCCTACTACCATACTACCATACTACTACTAAAAACTGAGACTTACCCTAATTACCTAGCCTATAAAAAATCAAATTAATAACATTATAGTCAATTTTAACAACTAGGTGTGGGAAGATTTACCTTTAAAAGGCAATAAACTCCGGCCAAATGAGGAAGATGGAATTGAGAAGAAAGAGGTATGGGAAAGTTTTTTGAAGTGTGGGTGGCTTATATATGGCAGGTGGTATAAATAATAGCAAATAATGTTACACATATGGTGTGCTTTCCTGAGAGCCAAGTGTGGGAAATTTTATCTTTAACAAGCAATCAAAACTCCGGCCACAAGCCATAGTGTTAAGTTTTCACTACACTTAGGGTACTACACTTTGTGCACACTTTTTACTATGCTTTTTTGACCACTTGCTACACTTTTTGTACTACATCTTACTACACTTTTTGTACACTCTTACTACACTTTTTGTACACTCTTACTACACTTTTTGACCACTTTGCTACACTTTCTGTACACTTCTTAGTACATCAGCAAACCTCTTATTTTAACACAATACATCAGCTAACCACACATACATTACAGCATATTATATTACCACAAGTAGCAATGTGACAGGCACACAGCCTCACAATATGGTCACAGTGTGTCACAGTCAGCTTTCTAATTCAGAGTTCCAGTCTGACAGTGCAGCAGTCATTGTACAGCGCAGTATTATAGGTATGTATTAGTATCAAATCCCAATAGACTAATTCAGGACTTGTCAAAAAAAAATTATGTGACATGTCACACTACTGCAACCACCACAACTGTGACAACAACTCCCACACACAAAGTACGCTGCCACCACTAGTCAAACCACATCAATGATGATGATGCAATAGTGTAGCAGCACAACCACCACCATCTCATCAATAACACAATGCCCCACCACCACTTCATCAGTTATGACAACCTGATTCAGCCTTAATGTGGTAGGGTGACTTGGTGAGTCAACCTGGTAAGTCACCATGTGACTGACTCTTATAGGTTGTGATTTTGGTCGTTCTTGTTGACATAGTGGGTTAGTATGGTTGGTAGGTTGTCTGGGATAATGGGTAGACAGTTTGGATGCCTCAGGTACACCCATCTCTGTGCAGTTATGATTTCCGTACTGACTCATCTCATATCCAGCTAGTAAGCTCATTTTGACTTGTTTTGACTCATGGTGTGTGCTGCTCATTGTGGCGGTTATTCTGCCACCTATCCCATTTATATGAACACCATCTCCATTGTTTCTGCATTTGCAATCATGCTCTATGTCTCTACTTGCCTCTTGAACTTGCAAGTGGCCATCTGGCCCTCTATCTTGACATAGCATGCTTGTTTCAACAGCGGGCACATTCCCATTGCTCCAGAGGTCTATCCTATTATGTCTGTCACCATCGTCAATTTTTGCACCACCCGGATCACCTTCAACACATCCTCAGTCCTTCTGCTTGCCTCTATAGCCTCCAGAGGCTCTTTCTTAATCAGGTGTGCTTGTTTGATTGGCACACTTGTTTCTGATGCTTGCAGGGACTTCCTGGACCCTATTGACACATCCTGGTTCCACAGCTTCATCACTCAGATTGTGTGACTCATTGTGAGCCACTATGGTGAGCTTCTCCTCCTTATTTCAACATAATGCGCTTGTTTTGACAATGGGCATGTTTCCATTGCTCCAGGGGTCTATCCCATCATATTAGCCACTGTCAACAACATTTGTGCCACCTGGATCATCTTCAACACATCCCCAGTCCTCCTGCTCACCTTTAGGACCTCTAGGGGCTCTTTTTTGATCAAGTGCGTTCATTCTATTGGAGTGCTCATTTCTGATGCTTGTAGGGACTTTCTGAACCCTATGAACACACACTGGTGCCGCCACTTCATCACTCGGGCTGCATGGCTGATTGTGAGCCTCCATGGTGAGCTTCTCCTTCCCACCCTCCTTTGAGCCATTACTAACATGTTCTCACATGTTTTGCAGCTTGTTTGGCTTCTCCAAAGTGTCCTCAATGCTGTCAGATGCTGCAGTCATGTGTGCTTCACCATTGGTATGTGTTTTGTTGCAGCTCGGATCTGACTCTACCCCTTGAGCTTGATGCTCAGGGGTTTGTTCATTTGGTTCATGGCTTCATCAGGCAGTCTATGTGGGACTGGTCTCAGGTGTGTTGCTGATGCTTATGATGCTGCACTGATCATTTTCATCAGCTAATTGATCATCTGTGCACCAACACACCCAGTCTTTCCCCCTCAATTGATGCTTTGTTGTCATTGCGAGCACTCGTGCCACCATCTGGGTCATTTACCTCATATTAGACATCATCTTGGTGTATATTCATGTACTGCTAGTATCTAGTCTTAACAAATGCAAGTTTCATTTACTATTACATTTGATTTGGAGTGAAAAAAAAGCTAGTCCAAGAAGAAAACAGACTTGACCATGGAGTTCTGTATAGCACGGTCAAGTCTATACAGTGCTGTGACAGCACTGTGACAGTGTTGTACAAAAGGGGACCTATCTGTAATGCTGTGACAGCTGTGACTTGCTGAACCATACTGTCCAGTGCTACACATTACATAAGGGGTTTGCTGATGTACTACACTTTATGCATACTTTTCACTACACTTTTTTGACCACTTGCTACACTTTTTGTACTACATCTTACTATACTTTTTACTACGCTTTTTTGACCACTTTACTACACTTTCTGTACACTTTTTACTACGCTTTTTTGACCCTTTTGCTACACTTTATGTACTACATCTTATTACACTTTTTGTACACTTTTACTACACTTTTTTAACCACTTTGCTACACTTTCTGTACACTTCTTGGTACTACATTTTTATATGCTTTTACTTCCCTTTTTTGACCCTTTTGCTATACTTTTTGTACTACTCCACCTGACTACACTTTTTCTACTTTTTTACTATGCTTTTTTGACCACTTTGCTACACTTTTTGTATATTGTGTATTATTAAGGGTTTTTTGAAGCTGCAGTTGATGTCAAGCTGTTAATAGAACATGCTGACATCAATAGTACCCAGCCACACTTAATTTTCCAGATGTCAAGTACTTCTAAGTGCACAAAGAATGTCCAATGTACTTCTCAAGTAGATTAACCTAGAAAAGCATGAGTGGATGCATCAAGACATGGATGCTGAGTGTTACCATGTACACTGGATGTAGTATGTCAATGAGCTTTCATGATCTGTCACTACCTGTCATGACCTGTGACCACCTGTGACCACCTGTCATAAATGATGAAACCTGTCACCAACTCAGGGTTTTGCTGATGAAGTGGCTCTGCCAGATTGGTGTTACTCACGAGTTTATCAAGCAGTTATGACATTGACATGAATGGGCTCTTTCCATTAACCGACTCCAAGACCGCACAGATCATCAACTACAATGAGAGTGCATTCTGTGCTGCCAAGCTCAGTGTGAGCTTAGCACCCCAACCAGTTCCCTGCATGCTCAGAATACTCACCAGAACAATGCTGTTCCCCCTCAACATGTTCCTGACCTCCTGCTTCCCATCACTTATTGCAGGCTTCACGATGCTGGAACCCATTTCTGGGCTGAGGTATCCTTGGATCTTCATAGTTGTCTTTGGGCAAAGTTGTCTTAGCAATTCCACAGTTGTGATCTGATGAAAAAAATGTTTTACAAAGTGTTTTATGAGGCAATTAATAGGCAACTCCACATGACTCAAAATATAGGTAAGTAATAGGTGTCACAATCCATATTTCTCTGGACTGGTCTAGCTCCAGCAAAGGTCTGGAGGTGTCGAGGTACAGGTGTACCGGAGCTATTGAGGTTACGAGTCAAGTCCAAGTTTGATGGACCAAAGTCCATTCAGACAAGGCATATAGGAGGTGCTGACGTGGATCACTGACTAGCAGCGATGCCCAGAGGTGTCAGAGGGTGAAATGACCAGAGGAGCAGAGTTGTTGAGGACATTGGCACAGGACTTATGTGTCGCGCTCTTGCCAGACTCACTGGTCCTCGTATTTCAGAGGGTGTATATAGAAGGGGGGGTTGGGTATGGTAGACAAGGCTAGGAATAGTAAGACGAGAAGGTTGGACGAGATTAGGATAGTTTCAAAAAGATATTTGTACTACTATTACGATGGAGAATACAGAAGTATTATATACACTAAAAGTCCAGAGGAGATCTGGATCTGTAAATACTGTGCAAGGTGATGTACATAGGAGCAGAATGATGATCGGAGCGGAGCATAGAACACAGCTGGGGTGGGCTGTACTGATCGACAGGTGAAATGTAAACTAGAGCTGAAGGGGATTGATAAAGATACAGAGTTTAGAGGTACAAGTCCGAGATATGTCCATTGACTTGGGGTCAAAGGTTGTCCAAGGTATTCTGGAGTTGGAACAAAGTTGGACTTGTCAATATCTAGGTCTGAGGTCAAACAGTGTTACGAGGTATTCCGGAGTTGACTGGAGTTGGACTTGGTGAATTTTTGGTTCATGACACCCACAAGGCCAACATATATTGTTATACCACCAATATACATTCTCATCTTCATCCATTTGCTCAGATAATTTACCAACCTATGTGCTTGGGGATTGTGACGTCTAAAACAGTCAGTGGGAACAGCAGACCAACAGGGGCAACTCATGTCTGTCACAAACCAGAAATTCACCAAGTCCAACTCCAGTCAACTCCGGAATACCTCAAAACACCATTTGACCTCAGACCTAACAAGTCCAACTCTGTTCCAACTCTGGAATATCTTGGACAACCTTTGACTTCAAGTTAACAGACATATCTTGGACTTGTACCTCTGAACTTTGTACCTTTATCAACCCCCTTCAGCTCTAGTTTACATTTCACCTGTCGATTGGTACAGCCTGCCCCAGCTGTGTTCCATGCTCCATTCTGATCATCATTCTGCTTCTATGTACATCGCCTTTGTGCAGTACTTATGGATCCAGATTTCCTCTGGATTTTTAGTGGATATAACACTTCTGTATTCTCCATCATACCAGTAGTATGAATATTGACAATGATTCTCAGTCACCTCCTTTCGAGCTTGGCTTCCGTTATCACCTTCCTCTACTCTGAAATATGAGGACAGTGAGCTTGGCATGGGTACGACACATAAGTCCTGCGCTGATGTCCTCAACCCCTCCGTTTCCTGGTAAACCCTCCTCTATCACTCCGAATGCTGCTGTCAGTCAATGACCAGCACCAGATCCCCTATACCTCATCTCCGACTGGACTTTGGTCCATATTCTCTGGACTTCATTCCACACCTCTGGACTTTTAGCCCCTATCCCTTTGGACCCCCGCCAGACTTGAACTTGGAGGAATTGGACACTAACAGTGGGGCCCATTGTATGGTTGGGAATGATGGTATGTATAGGAGAAGAAAAGAAAGAAAGAGATAAGTTACATGGAGCCCTCCTGTGGTGTGGTGATTGCCAGGCTGTTGGGCATGCAGCAGTGGGCTTGATGGTAATACATATAAAACTCTTTTCTTCATCTTGCTGTTCCTTTGACTCATAACCACCTAGTCCTGCCATTCCCTCGTAGACATATAAAGCATTGGTGATAGTTGAAGCTGTTTTGCAATGCATCTGTGTTCTTGGTGCTTATTATCCTTTTGTTTTAGGAGGAGGTACATTACTGAATGTATTTGTAAGTCGTTGGGTTGCATCAATGAATTTGAATAGATGTGGGAGAGTGGATGGTTTAGGTATGGGATTAAGTCCACGTCACGGCCCATAGCATTGCATAAGGATTGGTGCTCTCATAAATAGTTTGGGCATTCAAGCAGGTAGTGTCTTACTGTTTCTGGGGTATGGGGTTCTGTGCAATGTGGGCAATTAGCAGATTCAGATTTATGGATGCAATGAAGATGATGGTTTAGTGAAATGTGTCTTGTACATAGCCAGATAAGGAGTGAGACATGGCATTTAGTGAGGCCAGATATAAGTTTAAGAAAATTGGGTGGGTGAGCTTTGCAAGCCCACTCAATTGTCACAGAGAGGAATTCCTGCAAGAACCAGACACCTACCAAGGTCAACACACTCTCAAGAAGGTATCAGAAATTCTCGATACTTTCCTAGGTGCACTCATCCAACATAGGCTGAGTTTAAAAACTAGGATGACAGGGGCCGAAGGCCTCTGCACCACCGGGTGAAATAAACTAGTATAAATATGTTGAAAAGTTGTGCGTTGGGAATGGGATGCAAGTGATGTGGGGCAGAGTGGCAGAAGTTATTTGTGATAATGAACAAAGTACAGTAGTGTGAGTGGTGACAAGATAAACTATGTACTGTACAGTTATTACATAAGTGGTAGCATAGTGACCAATTCACTTTAACAAATCACATAGTATAAGAAGTCAAGCTTAAAAAACTGACCTCCCTGGCACATTTTAGCAGTCAAAAAAGCATAGCTAGGTGTGACTATCATATTTTGTTACAGTCATGACACTGAGTAAGTTATGTATGTTCCTGGACTAAGTATCCATAAGCCAGTGCCATTGAAACATTCCAAGCTTCCACTCTTTCACAGATCTCTGGTTATGTAAAAAATATGAGGGGTGGAAGTGGACAAATCATTTTCATTTTCATTTTTTGTTTCTGTTTTTGTTGCATGATTTTGGTTTTGGTTTTGGTTTTTGGTTTTGTGTGTAATAATATCTGAATTAAATGCTTATGGGTTAATGTAAATCTGAGACTCTTTAGATGTAACAAGTGGGCTAGAAGTCTCACAAGCTCTTTCTGCCTATGATCAACGAGGAAGCAGAGCAGTGCACTATTATATTATATGGGATTGCCATGTCATCCAGCACCAAGGTGACCATCATCTCTCTCCACATGGACAGCACAGTCTTCACATCTGACAACAATGATATTGGCAACATCACCTTGAAAACCACATTCATTCTCATCATGACACCAAAACAGAGCACAGTCAAGACCACAATGGCAATTCACTTTTCTTGAATCAATCAGATCAACTCCACATTGAAGTTTCTGATATCTTCTGTCCCTTCAATCAAGTACCACTGGTGGAGTTCTTGTGCTGTCTCCAACCACTACTCAAATACATACAGGCAGATATGGAGGTCTTGAGCACCATACTCATTAGTCCTGTACAGTACTACACAGCGACTGCCAACCATACAGATAAGCAATCAGGCTCAACATGACACATTGAAGGTAGTATTTTAAAGTCCAGTTCAGTCTGGTTTTTTCCTTTCAAATAAGACAACCAAACTGCAACTGGACCTGGGAAAGTCCCAGGCACAGGCAACTGGCAACTGGACCGAAAGAAACCAGTTCAAATCAGTTCTAGATCAATTGCCAACCAGTTACAACCAGTATTTTAAAAGACTGGTGTTTTTTCCCTATCCGTGGGGATCATGTTTTGTGGTAGTTACATGAAATGTCCATATATTCCCATATGAAATATTAGTGGAGAATAGATAGCAATAGTCCTCCCAGCTTCTCCGGCAGGCCTCCATTGTCATTGCAAGCAGTCTGAGCTAAAGTCAATGACCACAGAGATAGGGGGGACATTGATCTTGTCCTCTGCATCATGAGGACCACTGTTCATGAGTGACTCCATGATACAGCACAGGATGGGGCCACAGTCATAGCCATTCTGGGTCCAGTTACATACTTCTACATCAACATGGTTAGGCTCCACAGCATCAATATTATGAAGAATGACAATACATTCCCAGTAAAGGGGTCCATTCCAAAGGTTCCAGTCATCCAGTTGATCATCATAAGAAAGACGGGGTGTAGCTGATACATGTCCAGACATATGTCTTCCCAGAACAAATGCAGAGTCTCTGTGATAGTTGAAGACAACAAAGCAGTGATCTGCTGACAAGACCACAAAGGAAATCAGAATGGATGGGTCTCTATGCAACATGTGGAAAAGATGGCACTGTTGAAACACAGTGACCTCCTGGGAATTGGGCAAAGAATAAACATCATAGGAAATAGATGAAATGGCAGGAAAGAAGTTGATGTAATGAACATGTGTCCTTCCAGAAACTGAGTACCATAGTGACAGGAGGTAGAGGTTGAGGACACTGGCATTGATCTAGGTTCGATATTTCAGGGTATGCAGGTTCTGATAGGCACCAGTCCACATGGTGGGCCTTGCTATAGAGCACACTCATGAACCAATATGAGTACATGACAACTTGAAAAAGACATAGGCATACTACTAATAATGTAATGCATTGGAGGTACATCCATGTCCTCTCCAGAGTCTAATGAGAAAGAAAGGGGTGGGGGGGAAATTATATGAGATGGCCCATCCATGTAATCATCTCCAGACTCATTAATGCTGCCCTCGCCATTGGTTAGCCTGTCTTCAAACATGGTGTTTTTGAGATCTATGTGTTCCATCATATCCTGGCATTTTACAAATGCCAAATTGAGCACTTCCTTGTCAAGTCCTTCATCACTATCAGTGACATTATCATGATAGCTAGCATGTCCATGAGAACTGGAGGCATTTAGATCTAGACAATCCATTACAACTTGATATCTTTTATAAACCATGTCTAGTGCTTTATCACTAAAGGAAAAGGAATCAGATTTGGCATTCTGGAAATTTCTGGTGTCGCTCTAAGAGGCAAACCTGTTTAGTAATGAATGATAGGAGGAAGATAGCAAAGATGAAGAATCTGAAGCATCCTGGATGGTCGAGGATAGTACTTTCACTATCTGATTTGCAGTGATTCCAACTTTG
>JBBPNA010000618.1:0-14988 GCA_038090555.1 Boletus subcaerulescens | reverse complement strand
GATATTACTACATAGTACTACATAGTGAATATAGTCCTGATAGTCACTGTAGTCTTCCCCCCTCAATAGAGTACTATGTAGTGGCTTTATTCCTCCGAGAATTCTATGTAGTGACCCATAGCAAGCTATAGTCATTGGCAGGTAGCACTACACCGAACAATGTAGCACTACATAGAGCACTGTCACAAGGTCATCCGAACATAGAAACACTGTAACAAATCTACTCCGAGTCCTTCATATCCTCCATATCCTCCATATCCTCCATATCCTCCTCCATCTCACCCTCAGACTGTCCAGCCACCTCAACTGCCAGTGTCTCTCTATCCTCTTCAACCACATTACCTTTCTCTGTGTCCTGCTCATCGAATCCTTCAACATCCCTGCTGAATTCTTCAATCGCGTCTTGGATGACATCATCTGGGATGAACTCCTCCGAGTCAATGTTGTCTGATTCCACTGGCATGGGAACACCAGCATGTAACCTACACTGGATCAGACCGACAGAGGAGCTGCTGCATCACAACTCACCTTCCATTCATGTAGACTTGATTTAAGATTGTTGGTAGTATACTCATTTCAAGTGTTTGTTGCTCAAAGTAGTCGAGCGTTTTGATATGTCGAAGGTAGAGCAGTTTGTAGTTGTCTTTGCGGAATGGGATTGATTCACGCTGTCCAGTTACCCATTCATCAAGAGCACACTCGATCTGTTTTTACCATTAGTACATGCATGGTGAACTCCGTTGGGTACTTGCCGCCGTGAATGTTAGTGCAAAAGCGACTTTGGGAAAAGGGTTGTAGAACTTTGACCACTTGGTCCCTTCATCGAACTTGTTCTTGAACAAAACCTCGTTGATGATCTGCTGAATGGACTTGTTTTTGTAAATGCCAGTGCGGCGAGGTTGGAGCTCCTTGAGGTAGCATATCTGGTGAGAACATTCACATTTTGAAATAAGGGACTTACGCGGCATGCAAACACCGACTTGTACTTGAGCTCGGTGGCAAGCGTTTGGTTGTTCTCTTGAACAGTTGGTTTGTTGTCCATCTCAAATCCGTATGAGATGGCGACAACAAAGCGTGCTTTTGTTTTGAATTGCCCATGCAAGTGGGATCCTCGTGCTGTGATCTACAGAGAGTCATTTTCCGGGTAGCCAAAAAGTACAATACTTACGAGTTTCATGATACTCTGGTCCAGCTTGACTTTCATGCTTTGATATAATTTGCAGGCAGCATTCCAGGCACACATTGCCCACTCAGCTTCGACATCTGGCTCTGGGAAGGGGTTCTCTGTCAACATCTGAGCATAATAAAGCTCGATAGTGGTGTCAATGATGCGTCGAGTAGCAGCATTGTAGTCACCAGCCTTGGGCCAAGTATTCATCGACTTCTTGCCATCTTGAGACAAGTTAGTAGTAGTAGACTTTTCCGTCTTGTTGCTAGCGTTGAGCTCTGCAGTATCAGCCGCTAGGCTTTTACCATCACCTACGACAGGGTCAGCATCCTTTTTGACTGTTTTGCACACTGTAGTAAATTCTTCATCATCACCCTGCAGCACATCACAGTGGTATGCACGCTTCCTAGGCTGACTAAGGGGGGGAAAATTGGTGTAGTCACTGGTCGGAGACGTAGTTAGTACATGTCAAATGTAAGCACGGCACTTACTTGTCCTCCCTGGGAAATGGACTTGGCTCACAGTTTGCATGCTTCCTAGGCTGACTGAGGGGGGGGAAATCAGCATAGTCACTGGTTGGGGATGTAGTTAGTACATGTCAAAAGTAAGCATGGCACTTACTTGTCTTCCGCAGGAGATGGACTTGGCTCATGGTTCACACGCTTCCTAGGCTGACTGAGGGGGGGGAAATCAGCATAGTCACCAGTTCTGTGGTCAGGAACGTAGTTAGTACATGTCAAATGTGAGCGCGGCACTTACTTGTCCTTCTCAGGAAATGGAGTTGGTTCACGGTCATGGACTCTCTTGTGCATGTTTGGGTTGGGGGCATTTAAGGCAAGTTGATCAAACCTGAGAGGCCGCTCAGGCTCTTCAAGGCGAACATGCGGGGGAGGCTGAGACAGCTACCAATCGTTAGATATATGGATGACAAGAATGTCAGACACGTACCATATTATACATTGTAGTTTTGGGTCGCGGAGGGATGTTATCCTTCCGTGCTACAAGAGTTGGGGTGGTGGCAAGGTCCATACGGGTCACCGTTCGACCAAGTCCCCCTGCCGTGTGTGATACAAACTAATAGATGCCAGATGAGCGACATGTGAAAGAGACGACTAATTGCCTACCACTTTATCCACCACAGAGGGGACACGGACACCAGCATCTTGCACTTGAGTGGGCTTCATCTTGAGAGGATCTTGTTGAGTGGCTTTCGCCACTTGGTCGTGCTTTCAGATCTGCTCCTCATGTTTCTTTACTTTGGCAATGGCATCTTGCTGATGGGCAACTTTTTCCTGGGCAAGATCCTCTTCTGGATGGTTAACAATTAAGACAATATTGTTGAGTTGTCTTTGCTTACCTTGATTAGCCTGCACCTTTGTGGATGGACAACAAACTCGCCCACTCAACGAATGGTCTACCATACCCTGTGAGAGCGGGATCTCCTCGGGTACCTTAGGCATAGTCTACCGATGAAGTAGTTGGCGATAAATGAAGGTGGGGACTAAGAAGTAGTAAATGGAATAGTAAATGGGTGAATGGGTTAGTAAGAAAGGAGCATGGTGAGGTCGAACAATGAGCACCAACCTGTTTATATACCTCTAAGAGATCAGCCGAGCGGGTGATGAAAAAAGCAGAGACGTCAGACCAAATGGTCTAGCACAAGGCCATCATGACCAATATTGCTGTTGGGGTATAAGTATTTTGCTAGCAACTGAGGGCAAAGTTTCTTGATGTATTGAAAAGGAGACACAAAGGGTGCTCCCGTATGTGGACGACAACGGGGTCTCGACTTGGGTTCTAGAATCAGGAGTCAGGACAACATAGATTCGAAAAAAATAAATTCACCGCAGGGACAGTGGGCAGTATCGGACACAATAGGTTTTTTTTCTGAGTCCAAGAGAGGACTCAGACCATTGTTGTGGAAACCCTCTTGTTGATGGGTCCCACATCACTGTCTACCTATGGCGCGAAAGGTTGTCCGTCCTCAGCATCATGTTTGTGAACATTGCAGACAGACCTTTGCTAGCGCTGGAGGGGTGCGCTGTCATATAGCACACTCTGAGCAGTGCCGTTTGCAGAGGATTACGAAGGCACAGCGAGCACAATGTGCTCCCAGGAGAGCACCCTCTGACGACATGGAGGTCAATGCCGATCAAGAAATCCACCTACCTTTCATACCCAACGATATCGATATGAATGATATGCATCCCCCTTTCCCGGGGGATCATCCTAGCGATGGACTTGGTCAAGAAGCGGTTGAGCAACACCATCATGCCCTGGATGAAGACGAGGGGAGTGAAGAACCCACCTTTCCACATTTTGCAGAAGAGTTTGCAGTGAAGCCTATCACTGATGTTGTCGGCACAGCTGCAACCCCATTTGAGCGTATGACGAGCGTCCAAGATGCTTCAGGCAGAGGCACGTATGCCCCATTTGCTGACTGCGAGGAGTAGGAGCTGGTGCAGTGGCTGATCCACAACGTCAACCAGCGTGCAACACAGGAATTCTTAAAACTATCTATTGTCAGTGTCCAGTCCATTGTCTCTTGATTACTAACATACCTTTGTAAAGATGAAGGACCGAACACAGCCGAGCTACTGCAGCAACTACAAGTTCTTGAAGATGATCGATGAGCTGCCAACTGGGCCGGAATGGTCGTGTAGGCTCATCCAGGTTCACGGGGATGTTGGACCTGTCGAAAACGATGGTATCGAGAATCCGCCAGCACCAGATGACGAGTCGGAGGAACTCAAGCTTTGGATGCACAATCCAGTGGCCTGTATTCAGGAATTGATAGGCAACCCAGCTTTCGAAGGAAATCTGGCATACACACCTGAGAAAGTATATGTAGATCAAGAGGGGTGGACTCGTCGATATGACGAGATGTGGACAGGGGACTGGTGGTGGAAAACACAGGTAAGCCATCTCGATTCTCTAGTAACTTATTTAAGACTTACCTGACAAACGTCAAGGAGCAGTTACCAGCAGGCGCAACAGTTGCTCCAGTAATCCTTGCTTCTGACAAGACCAAGTTGTCTCAGTTCAAAGGCGATAAAACAGCATGGCCGGTGTACTTGACTATTGGCAACCTATTGAAAGATGTCCATCGTGAGCCGTCATCCCATGCCTCTGTGTTGTTGGGCTACCTACCGGTGTCAAAACTCACCTCATTCGACGACAATTCGGTTGCTGGATACCACCTGTTTCATTACTGTATGAAATTGCTGCTTCATCCGCTCGTGGTTGCTGGTCAAGAAGGTGTTGAGATGGTATGTGCTGATGGTGGCATTTGTCAAATCTTCCCGATACCTACATTGGGGATCATCCTGAGCAGTGTTTGGTAGCATGCTGCACTGAAAACCGCTGTCCCAAGTGTATGGTGCCAGCGAGTCAGCGAGGCGCAAACACTCAGTTCCCACACCACAACCAAACACAAACAAAACAAATACTCCATGCACAGGCCACTGGTCTCTACCCGCCGAGTTCATCACTGAGGGCCTATGGCCTGTCTTCTCACCCTTTTGGGCAGACCTCCCTTATACCGACATCTTCATTTCCATCTCGTCCGATATTCTCCACCAACTCCATCAAGGCCTTATCAAGGACCACCTCAAAAAATGGTGTGCCGCTCTTGTCGATACGAACCACTTTGATGCATGGTTTTATGCCATGCCGGTTTTTCCTGGTCTCCGACATTTCAAGAACAGCATATTTACGGTGAAGCAATGGACAGCCTCTGACCACAAGCAACTCGAACGGGTTTTCTTAGGTGCCCTTGTCAGTGTCGTTGCAGAACATCTCGTCTTGCACGTAGCATCCTGCCTAATCAACTTCGTCTACCTGGCACAGTACCAGTCACATACGGATGTGACACTGGCCACTCTGCAAGATGCACATGACGAGTTCCACTGCCTCAAGGACGTATTCATCCAGCTTGGCTGCCATGAACACTTTAATATCCCAAAGTTTCACTCGTTTATGCATTATGCTGACACCATTAAAAATCTAGGTAGTCTTGACAGGTTGAATACTGAGATATCCAAGCGTCTCCATATCGACTTTGCCAAAAAAGCTTACGTGGCTACAAGCCGAAAAGACTATACCATGCAAATGACTAGATGGCTACAATGGCAGGAGGCTGTCATTTGGTTCAGCAGCTTCCTGAACTGGCGGCATCGCTTGGGTCTCAGCAACTCAGAAGGCTCTGACTCTCTGGGACTCATACCATCGTACCAACTCTCTCAGAAACCACAGTTCCCAAAGAAAACTGTTCATTATTTGGACCAGCACCATGGTGCGCTCTGTTTCCTTGATGCCCTCAAAACTTTTGTCTCAACCCTACCTTGTGGTCCACAGTATTTCGAGCCTAATATTCATGACCGCTTTGACTTATTCAGCAACTTAGTGCTTTGTATGCCACGATTTGAACATATGGCACACAGAGACTCGAGAATTCGCTCTCATCTGGAACGTTCGAATGGGGTCCGCAAGCCACCAACACCCGCAAGGTTCGATACAGTCTTGGTTGAGGTGGATCCAGAGCAGCGACAGCGCAGAGGTCTACATGGTAGGACTAACTGCTGTTCAGGATAATTTCATTGATCACAACTGCAGGTCTCTGCGTAGCCGAAGTGCAAGCTGTCTTCAGACTTCCTCTCCATCTCGGCCAGTATCCTTGACCCCTTGCGTACATCCACTGGTTCAAACCTCTCCAGATGTACGACAGGAATGTGAAGATATTTCGTGTCAGCTGCTCAACTAGGCAGCGGCTCCCAAATGCTGAAATTATTCCCATCGATTGGATTATACAACACGTCCATCTAATCCTGATGTTCCCGTGGGGTGTGGTTCATCCCCGCTGGATACGTGGTCATGCACTGGCTGATTGTCAGCACTTCTACCTCAACAAATACATTGACCTTCACATTTGCGAACAGCATAGGTTACATACTTAGCAATCATGCTTGTGGTGGAGGTGTGGGTGGGTGGGTGGGTTGTAAGTGATGTTATTCGTGCTCTGGGTAGAACCTGACATCCTGACCCTCGACGAACGAATAGCAGGCTACTCTAGTATTCTCTTGGTCCTCGACGGGTGGAGACACTCAAGTTCGAGGTAGAAATCCTCCAACTCCAGCGGAGGAATGGTTGTCGCAGGAGAAACACCAAGTCGGACTGGGAGAGACATGGCGTCGAGAGTGGTGGCACTCAAGGAGATGATCATAGCAGAGGTGGAGGCACTGAACGGAGCTGCCCTTGCTGAGGTGGAAGGCCAAGGGTCGTCGTTTACACCATTGTACTATTTGCTTATTCAATTTTAGCTCGTCTCGCTATGTCACTATTGTGGGTACTATGTAGTGGTTGTCATGAATGATAGACTATATAGTCAGTCTATTCCTTCTGGTTGCTATGTAGTAGGAGTGTGTACGAGCAGCACTACAGAGTGCAATGTAGTAGGCATGTGTACAAGCAGTACTACAGAGTGCAATGTAGCACTACATAGAAACTGTGGTACTACAGCCATAATCTTTTTTTCCAGATGCATATTCATCTGCTCCGCTTGCGATTATCATAGCACCCAACGTGGCTATCCCACTCGGACTGCGCCTGGTTGGGTCAATGTCTCGTACGTTTGCCACCATTGGCGCAATGTGGCTCTGAATTGTGCAACTCTTTGGAGCTACCTTTTCTTTACGTCGCGCCGCTGGACAAGAGAGTTATTGGCCAGGTCGAAGCAAGCATCATTAAAGCTATATGCTACAGTACATCCTTTAGACGCAAATCATGCAGGGTTGTGCTTTGTGGGGCAAGTAATGAACCTCCACATGGAACGTATCCAAGAGCTCCACCTTAACCTTCCGTACATGCACTCTGAAAAGCCGTCTCTCCCACCTGCGAAAACTACAGATTTCGGTCAGTTTCCCAGCACTCTTCAACGGAGATATACCAGCCCTCCATACCCTCAAGCTTTCATGTTGTCCAGTGCCATGGTATTCACTCAAGCTGAATGGTTTGACAACACCCGATCTCCGCCTTGTTCCTTCTCAGTTTCAGTAGAACATGGTGGAGTTGTTGGCTATGCTGAGCTCCATGCAGGACTTGACGCATCTCTATCTCCATCATGCCGTTGCTAGCGCCGCTGGTTTCCTCTCTAGCGCGGTGTTCCATACTTTCCAGAAAATCAATTTACCTCATCTTTCTCGCCTTTTGATTGGTGCTCCACTTTCAACGGTGATTGTATTCCTAGCTTGCGTAAACATCCCAAGGAAAACTGAAGTCAGGCTAGGCTGCGGTTTCGTGGATGGTGTATCCCTTCATGATTATGCCTCACTCTTTTCGGTTCTTGAACAACGATTCAGCACATCAACGTCCCAGGCGCTGTCAAGTCCAACATTTCGTTCATTGGTCATCGACCTTATGGGCCCCAGTGCGATACTCACGTTCAGCTCATCGGAACATAATTGCGATTCTTTTGGCCCCATGATACACCAGGACTGGGATTGCAACACTCCTCTCAAAATCAAAGTTTGTTGGTTCGTTTCAGATACGAGACGCGGTTTGGATTGCATCCTGGGCGACATCTCTTCCTTTGTCCCCCTGGTGGATGTTCAGAGTGTTCACGTCGTCGAACCCCCAGTCTTGCCTGCCATTTGGAGGAGTGCGTTGGGACATCTTCAGAATCTACGGTACCTCAAGCTGTGCTGTGGCGAACTGCCAGATCCAGATCTTGTGCCCGTGCTCTCCCTCACAGATATCACCACTTCTGAAGGTGCAGAGGATCAAGGTGGACACACTAATCGAAATCCAGATCGGATGCTTGCACCAGCTTTGGAGGAGTTGGAGCTCCGTGACATTTCCTTTCGGAAGAGGTCATATCCTGTCGCTATACAAGCTCTCTGGGATGCTCTTACCACCCGCAAAGGATCTAGTGGTCAACTCGATGCAATGAACCTAACATGAGCCAGGATAAACGTTTCAACATGGTTGGACGTTGGAAGAATGGTCGCTTCCGTGTAGTAGTCGAGAGGCATGAGGTCCCTTTCCAAGTCCGTGTGCAGTAAAGCTACTTGAACCATATCAACTTGAAGCGTGGATATTCTTTCTGTACCTACGTAGCCAAATCAGATCAGAAAACAGATCTTCAGAGACGAACATCGGACAAACCTCAGGCTATATGAATTTCCAGCTGATCACGGCGGATCAACTCGGAAATCGTCGCGACCACTGAACGTTGAACGCCGCCTGCCCATCCTCACAAAGCAGCTACAACAAATTGATTGAAAAGCACTCCTGCGGAGCTCAGGGCTGTCCCAGAAAGCAGAGAGTGAGGGTGACCCGGCAGTGACGGACGTCAACCCGACCTCCCTCAATATGATCACACATGTCCTTGGTACGGTACACCGAATCAAAGCCGTATGGACCGACATCCAGCGTAGTTCAATCCCCCACTGAATTAGCACTTTTTCATGCAGTGACAATGACGGCCAAAACCACCTTCTCCTGTCGAGGCTAGCGAGGGAATTGCGTGAATTATAATAGATGGCACGTACTGTGTCAACTCGAATCTGAGCCCATATCGGAGAGACATGGATACCTGTGGGGAAGGAGACTCGGAGGATAGCAGTAGGCTCAGGGTGGATCCATAACATTTATGGGATGTAGCCCGCTAGTCTGGTGACCAGCCCGTCTAAAAGAGGCACACAAACAACACGTTGCACTCTCTGCCTTTCAGCCTTTCGGATTCCTCACGGATAAGGGTGACACTGCGATGTTTGATGAACGGGTTTCGCGGGTACGGGTACGGGTAGGGCTAGCTGGACCCGCGTGCCTGCCGTGCACTTTCACCGCGGGTTGGCGGTGTTCTGCTGGTTTGGCTAGGGGCCTTGAAGTATGTAGCGCTAGCCAAATCTTGGGAGTTGAAGTCGCCATGGCCCGCCACATGTTACTACTTTTCCTGGTCTCCGCCGGTTGCCTGTGTACCCGTACCCGCAGGTACGGTGTTGATTTTCCGACCCGTGCGGAAGACTCACTGTCAACGCACCTCACCATGCATCATCATTCTTGTTTTTGTATCGCATTGAGCTCGGTAAGAAAGGTGGCTCTAAATTATAAGGCGTTATCGCAACACGTCACATAATATGATGGCTGGACAGAATCCCAGGTTCAAGCCGAACATGAAATCACTATGCACCGTCGGTCGTTTTTTTTTCTTGACAGAACACGGGAGATCGCGGGCTTGCGGGGCCACTCGGAATCAAATTTTAAGGACCGAGGGCGCTTAGCAGTTGGTCAAGAAGTTGTCCCAGTTTCAGTTTGGTTTCAGTCGTTGTAACTTGTTTCATCAAGTGCGAGGCGTTGAACTTCGTACAAGGTCATGGATATGCCACAAGCACGTACTAAAACTTGCTAATAGACTTAATAGTGATAACTTACAAATAGCCATCGTGGGCCATGGCTCTGACGACCCGACGCTAAATCAAACCACTTGAACTTGTTGAGGTCGTGGCGATCCGCCAATGTCATCCCAGTTAACCGAGGTTGTCACACTGCCATTCTCGCTTTCAGCAAGTTTGTTTCAGCCAACTCCACATATAGAGCGTGACCTACAGAACGTATGAAAGGTTGAGCTGCACTCGCGATCCCAACCTCAGGCACCTCGACTACCTATAGACCGAAATTCACCCAAGTGCACTTCGCCATGCGCTTCAATTCCGTTATCATTTCAAGCTTCTTCGTTTCAGTCGTTCTGGCTGACAGGTTCTGGGCTGGTAGTGCATTGACTCTTTTGAATGTATGTCGTCGCCCTCTTGAGCCATGTCTTGCTTGATCTCAACCTTACTCTTTTCGACAGGGAACTTCCATGCAATCCGTTTCTAGCATTATCCATGTTCCCAATATTGCGAGTCAAAAACCCGGCTTTAGTGCCACTCCGACCATCGGTATCGACCTTCCAGACTCGTGCAACAACATGGTACAGCTCGGGGTCACGTATCAAGTCAAGGATGGGGAAGGGCCTTCCTATACGGGTAAGTACTAAACTATGCGTCCACAATTTGACTCATGTTGTTTGTTGTTGTCGCATATAGCTGTATATGCGTATGACACTCAGTCCGCAACCATCCCGGACATGGCCGTCAAGGCCGGAGACGAAATCAGACTCATAGCCTACGCGAACTTGATGCAAGGATTTGTAACGGTCGAAAATCACAGTACTAACCAGAATATCACCCGCTCATTCAACTTAACTGAAAGCCTCTGTGGCAACGCCGCATTTTGGCTCGTGGGGGTGGGAGATGTTTCAGTGAACTTGGGCACACTGACCTTTGCGAAACCCGAGGTTGGTGGAAATTCCATCGTGCTACTAGGCAGCGAGACCTTCAACATCGCCAAGGACGGCAACCCCTTGACCGGTGTCTCGGCTAATAGCGACTCGATCATTGTCAGTTGGTTGTAGCCCAAGTGCTGGGAATGCGAAGGGATAGGTGGGGTGTTGGCCTGCTTTCTGTATCTCTTTTACAGTCGACGTGTACCCTCTTAAATCTCCAACTGTACATGTACTGTTGCGGCTCGTAGTACAATACGATACGAGAAGATCGAATGGTGTACCAGTGAATTGACAAAGCGAATGGCAGCAGAGTGCCGCTCGTTATGTGCTTGATAAATTATAACTACTCGCAGTGGATCCGGCCGCATCGAGTCGTCTTCCGTTTCGTCGACTCGCCTTTGCATTCAAGTTGTACATGTGCGTAGCCTCTAGATCTTTGACGGATGCTTCGAAAATACATCAAACTAACTTAGATAGGCTACATAATTTCCTAACGTGCCCAAATCAACAAAGAGCGCGTCGGGGACACTCCTGCTCGTTTCTTACCCACTCCGTGCAACTACTTACCGGTAAGTCCATTCTACCCCCAATGTATACTCACCACCCTCTCCAGATCATCCATCTCGCGACCTGAAGCCGCAATCAGCCAAGGCAGCGGTAACGGCGAGCGAGTGCATGTGGAAGCGAGAGTGGGTAGCCGAGACGATGTGTTTGACGCGAGGGGGACAGGAGGGTGGTGGCGAGGGTGAGAGGTGAGTGTGCGATGTGTTTTAACGCGGGCGGCGACGAACAGAGGCAGGACCCGAGTGCTGAGGACGAGACCGTGCGGGCGATGCACAATGGGCGTGGTGGCTACCGACGCGGGTGCTGATGAATCGAAGGGGGTTGGGGCAAGTGCGTGCACGACGCGGGGGGGACACGTGGGTGGTGAGGGAAGACTACACGCGGATGTACGCACGCTCGCGTGCTGGCGACGGGGGACGGGTATGGTGGCTGCCATGGTCGGAGGTGAGGTGGTGCAAGCCCGTGCACGATGTGAGGGGACTCAAGGGTGGCGGTGAGGACAAGAGTGAGCGCATGCGACATGCTCTGACGTGGGCAGTGACAGTTGGAGGTGGGGCGGGGCAGCCCGCGCACGATGTGAGGGAGACACGAGAGTGGTGGGTGGTGAGGGGAGACCGTGCATGTGCGAGCGAGCGTGCATACACACGTGGACTCGCTGTCTGCCTGTGTACGCGCGGATGATTACTGCCAGCGAGCGCAGGGGTCGTCGCACAACGACCGCGCCTAGTTGGGTTAACGTCTCGTATGTTTGCGCTCATTGGCGCACAACGGCTCTGGAATGTCCGATTTATTACTAAGTCGCCAGGACAAAGCTACGCGCAACACTGAGTTATGTATGGCGTAAATTCTGCACATATATTCTGACCGCGTTCCGCGGCATTCCCCCCGCGGTTCATGTTGCGCGATCCACATGCCATACCATTCTCACCTCGGTGTATATGGCACGGACCACGTTTGATGCTGCGTGGTCCGATGTTTGATACTGTGCAGACCACGCTTGATGCTGCGCGGTCCGCGTTTGATGCTGCTCTCTCACCACAGTGCAGATTGCACATATTGCGGACCATCCATAGTGTCTATACCTCACATAGTACATAAGTCCACACCGTAAACATCAGCAAACTAACACATTACTTAAGCCTACTTATAACTACTTATCACGTCGATTAAGCAGGATCAAGTGAAAGTATACCAAGTAAATGTGCACTTTTTCCAGTAGGTTCCATTACTGGACACCACTTTTATCTAGCTTGTCATTGCACACGAGTGAAACCATAAGTGCAATCTGATAAATTATAAGCAACAAAACAAGTGGTAGATTAAGTACAACGCCTCAACACGCCAGCTGTTATACTGTAAGTAAATGAGAAAGTAGTGGTAAAAGAGAGTCACGAAAGTAGTCCATCTGTCATAAGGAGGGGGGGGGGGATATATGGCCGAGGGGTATCAACGCCGAAATGAGCCAGTGCATACTAGTGGCCGAAAAGAGAGTCCAATTGAGTGAAGGGAGAAATACACGGAAGCCAAGGGTATTGAGTCTGAACCGCCTGTGAAGTAGCCAAAATGAGACGGCGGATGAGTGACTGGATGGACAGAGAGCCCTGGGAGAGCACGGAGTGGAAAATCACGTTTCTACAAACAATCTATTAGCTATGGTACTGCAAAATGGTCAGACTTGCAGATATCTGCATACTGGTTGCCCTGCGTGTTTACGGTCGACAATGACTCAGATGTTTCGTGCTTGCCAGGTCCTGCACCAAGGGTCATGAGTGTCTTGGACACGTCATTGACGATCGCGGTAATCTGGCTGGCAGTGCGCTTCTTCACTGTTTCTGTGAGGCTCCTCGTGGCCACCCCCCAGTTCTGATCCGAGAACGCAAACAACATACTGCTTTCCTTTCCCAATTGTTCATTCACCTTGACAGGCACCTTTGGCACGGCTATCTTCCCCCCCAGGGCTTCAATCATCTTGTGTGTGATGTGGCCCTCCGAAGCCATACGTAGTGCACGCTCAAGCTAGACATAACCTGTTAGTCATGTGATTATTATTCAGCGGGTGTATAACATACCGCCGCCCCACATAAACCGATGATCCCGGAATAGTTTTGCAATGGGGGTGATAAGATATTAGTAACAAAGGACTTGGCTATCGCACCGTTGACACACTGCAGATGCGCTGCATTGAGAAGCTGCAACAGGAAGTTGGATCGGAAGGCTTTTTTCAGGCTACTGGCATCCAGATCTTCGTAGAGAAAGCTGAAGTCATCGAGCAACATGTTGGCCATGTCCCTGATTTCATCGTCAGTGTCGGCACACTGCAAGAAGCTCATAATGATGGCCATTGCTGTAGACCCGACATTGTGCCGCCAGTCGCATAGTCATTGATAAGCCTGCCGCGCCTGTCAGGTTCGATTTGGGTCCACACGTCGCCACGACTCACCACAGACACGATTGCACCTTGGGTAGTGAAGTCCATTGTAGATGAGTCCAGTTCCTTGCGGCTGTCGATCATGAGCGGCAAAGCATAGACAATTGCGGGTCGTGATATGGACCACATATCATTGGTACCCCCTGCCCACAACAACAAAGTCGGCATGAGTACCCTTTGCCACTTACTATCCACTAGCAATTCTGCAGGAAGGTTTCCTTTTGTGAAACCCCTGGGACCTGAGTTTGACACAGTGGGGGGCACGATAGAGGTAGCAGGCAATGGTCTCACTGACTGGGCTGCTGCCTTGGCGGTGGACTTAGACGGCGTCTCCATGACTTTCCTGTTTGTGGGTACACTCTTGACTTTCTTGGGGGGCAGCGGCTCAAGCACGTTGATACAACTCTGTGGTAAACAGGGAAACTTGCTTATCAATTATCAGTCTAGAGTGAAGACATGGGCATACCCGATTGGTCAGGCAAGAAGCGGCTGTGAGGCGTTGCCCAGTCAGCAAGGTGGATTTTACATGGCAATCCTCATTTCCTCCGTCTTCCATGGTCTCACTGTCTGGCTCTGTATCATGTCCTGAGTCGACTCCTGACAGGTAGTCTTCCAAGGTAAGGGCCAGAATGTCGCTGGTGGCATGGTTACTGTCATCTTCCTCACGGCCCTTGCGTTTCAGAACACCCACCTGGTCCTGCAAGCACACAGGCACCTCAGTGAACTCCACGAGTTGCTGCAAAGGAAGTGAGGGGTACGAACACCAAGATTCAGTAGCATGTGGACTGACCTGCCTTCCTCATCCAGTGATCTCTGCCTCAAGGTGCTCTTCGGTGTCATCACCATCTTCACCAAAAGCACCGTAGGTAGGCTCTTCGTCCATGGCAACATCACAGTATTCATTGTCGACGCTTGTGGCTCCAGTCCTCTGAGTGGCTACGCTTGATTGTGGCACCGATGTCGCTGTGCTAACAGATGGGTTGTGCAAGACGGGCTCGTATTGGATTTGTGTGTTTTTCACACGTGACGTCCATTGATTCACCTTCGACAGGGCTTCAGCCTTGTGGTTGCGACCTCTGGGGGATGAGCACATTAGGTTGATGAAGAAAAGAGTAGACTCCGTCAGTATAAACATGCTGGTTAGTGGGTCCAAAAAAACTGACGTGTTGGCCAATGAAGGCTGGATGGGCTCTTTGAAATTGCACCCTTCAACTTGTGGCTGTGCCATCCCGTGAATCTTGGCCACCACAACAACAAGCTGCGTCACTCGAAGATGGCAAGCATCTCCAGTGGCCAGGAGTTCTCGCATCCTGTAACAGATGCTACTATCCACCAGATTATTTCCCTATTTTTCCTCCTTTTCCCTATAGCTAGAACAACAGATAACCACAATTAACCCCTATAACCCGGACACTACACTTTCACTAGTAACTGATTCCTAATCAGTTATACTGGTCACACAATAGTCACACCCTAGACATTGTCTAGCATCTTATCCTAGACATC